>KN482892.1:5352-37392 GCA_000787095.1 Periophthalmodon schlosseri | reverse complement strand
CTCTCTTTCCATCCCTCTCTTCCCCTCCCTCTTTCCTCTCTCTCTCTCCCTCTCTTTCCATCCCTCTCTTCACCTTCCTCCTTCTTTCCTCCCTCTCTCTCGCTGTCTCTCTCTCTCTTTCCATCCCTCTCTCCACCTCCCTCCGCACGTCTCATTCATCTTGATTTGGCGTTGCCGCTGTGAAGCACATTACGCGCCGACGCCTCCCGCCTCCTCCCGTTTACGCTCCTGTCTCCTCCGCTAACGTCCAGACCTCCACCCCTCACTCCCCCCTTATGTGGTTAATATGTATTTATTCAAAGGGGGGTGCCGTAGGACAAATGGATTCGTTGTCCCTGTCACGGTCCACTTTAGCTCCGCCCGCTCGTGGTCACATCTCTGTTTCACTTTTCTCTACACACTTCCTGTCTTGTTTGTCTCACCCGGATCTCGTTTTGTCCTAGAGCGGTTTTGTCAATGAATAAAAAGAACATATGTGGTGCTTTGGGGTGGTTTAGTCCAAAATGTGGGCAGGTGCAGACAGGTGCGGGCAGGTGAGGGTGGGGCAGGTGAGAACAGGACATGTGGAGGACCGTTGGGTGACCTCGTGGGGTCTCTGGTGTAGAATAGGCGTGGCTAGTTGTAGATAAATGTATGTGAGACAGGTGTATGTGAGACAGTTGTATGTGAGACAGGTGTATGTGGCAGGTGCACAGATTGACTTTTGGTAACCTCTTTGGGTCCTCTGGGTGTGTACGTGTGTGGACAGGACAGGTGAATGAGACATGTGAGGACAGGTATATATGGGACAGGTGCGGTAACCTCTCGGGGTCCCCGGGGTGTGTACATGTGTATGGGACAGGTGAGTAGGTGACAACAGGTGCATATGGGTCATGTGAGCATGTGACAGGCGCATATGGGACAGGTGAGCATTTGACAGGTGCACTGACCTTGGGTAACCTCTCGGGGTCCCCGGGGTGGCGGGGGATGACCTTCTGTAGCCTCTGGAAGCCGTAGTCGATGGTGGGTTCATTCAGAGCTGGACACAGAGACAGAGAGGTCAAAGGTCATGTGCAGGTTAAGGCTCTGGACACACAGGGTCAGTTGTGAGCTTTTTAAACAGGCAGAATAAACATAAATCCTTCACAAACTCAGACCGAGACGCTGCAGATGCCACTGACTCAAGGTGATGTGAGGTTTTATTCTCTCCATCTTTACATTATTTCATACTTTCTCTTCTGTTTCACCTAATAGGTCCAGTCTGGTTTATCTGCAGACCTTTATTAGACTGGGTTTAGTCTGTTTTTCATTCACTTCTGGTTTAGCACTTGTTTAGTCCTGGCTATGATTAGGTTCTAGTTTAGTCCTGGTTTAGTCCTGGTTTAGTCCTGGCTTTAGTCCTGGTTCAGTTCTGGTTTTGTCCTGCTTTTAGCCCTGGTTCAGTTCTGGTTTTAGTCTCGGTTCAGTCCTGGTTTCATCCTGGTTCAGTCCTGGTTTCGTCCTGGTTTTAGTCCTCGTTCAGTCCTGGTTTAGTACTGAGTTTAGTCCTGGTTTCGTCCTGGTTCAGTCGTGGTTTAGTCCTGTTTTAGTCCTGGTTTTAGTCCAGAGTCTTGCTGAGATCTTTGTGTGCACATTTCCATGACTGTGGGCTGCATCCATTTTATAACCCTCTATAGACTTGTTTCAATATTTCCTGTTCTCTTCACACAAGCCTAACCTCCTGTACTCCTCCTCTCCTCCCCCTCCTTTTCCCTTCCTCTCTTCCTCTCTCTCATCTCTACTTGTTCCCCCTTCTCTCCTCCCTTCCTCCTTTAACTTTCTTTGTCTCCCCTCTATCCTTCTCTTCTCCCTCTCTCTCTGTTCTTCCCTTCATTTTTTCTCTCTCTCCTCCTCACCTTTCTTCTCTCCCTCTCTCTCAGCTTCTCACGTCTCCTCCTCCCCACCCTCTTCGCGCTCTCCCCTCTTCACATCAATTTCTCACCCCCCCACCTCTATTCTCTCTCCCAGCCCCTCACCTCACCTCCTTCCTTCCACCCTTTTTCCTCCCTTCTTCTCTCTTAGCTCCTCACCTCTACTCTTTTCACAGCACCTCCCTTGCTTCCCCTCTTCTTTCTCTCTTTCTCCCTCTCTCTCCTATAGCCCCCCTCTTTTTCTCTCTTCCCTCTCCTCTCACTCCCCCCTCATCAGCCCCACTCTCTCTTACTCTATTCAGCTCCTCACTTCTCCTCCCCTCGCCATTCTTTCTCCCTTCCTCACCCCTCCACTCTCTCAGCTCCTCACTTCTTCTCCTCCCCTCCCCCTTCTCTCTCTCTTTCTCTCCCCTCCACACATCTATTTTCTCACTCTCTCAGCTCCTCACTTCTTTGTCTCCCCTTCTCCTCCATCTCCCTCTCTCTCCCCTCCTCTCCTCTTCTCTTCCCCCTTCTCTCTCTCTCTCCCTTCCACACCTTTATTCTCTCACTCTCTCAGCTCCTCACTTCTCCTCCCCTCCTCCTTCTCTTTCTCTCTCCCTCCTTCCCTCCTTCCATTGGAGCCCTGTGTGTGTAATAACGCACATCTATCATGGCGTGTGTCCTCTGGTACTTTGGGGACAATTTTGTCTGTGGCGCGTCTCTCAAAAGGAAGAGTGACAATACGCGTTTGGGCTAAGCTTTTGTAGCGCGCCCTGCATGAATATAGAATGAATACGAATCAGGCGGGACCGCGCGGGGATATAGCGGCTTCATTAGAAACATAATATTATTTGTTTGTGGCGTGCGGAGAGCGAGGCGAGGAGAGGAACGGCGAGGAGAGGCGGCAGGCTAAATCCAATTTGTCCCAGAGCGAGAGAGCCACGCCCCCTCCCCCCCGTGCCAGAGGTGAGCAGCATTATGGGTAACAGAGAGAGTTCTAATGAGGCGCGCGAGGAGGACCGGAGCGCTATGACAACAAGGGCAAAGCACAAATACTGAGCACGTATAAGATTCTGATATAGGATCAATTTAACTGGACTAAAGCTGGACTAAAGCAGGACTAAAGCAGGACTAAAGCTGGTCTAAAGCAGGACTAAACCAGGACCTAACCAGGACTAAAGCAGGACTAAACCAGGACTAAACCAAGACTAAAGCAGGACCTAACCAGGACTACAGCAAGACTAATGCTGGACTAAACCAGGACTAAAACTGGACTAAAGCAGGACTAAAGCAGGACTAAAGCTGGTCTAAAGCAGGACTAAACCAGGACCTAACCAGGACTAAAGCAGGACTAAACCAGGACTAAACCAAGACTAAAGCAGGACCTAACCAGGACTACAGCAAGACTAATGCTGGACTAAACCAGGACTAAAACTGGACTAAAGCAGGACTAAAGCAGGACTAAAGCTGGTCTAAAGCAGGACTAAACCAGGACCTAACCAGGACTAAAGCAGGACTAAACCAAGACTAAAGCTGGACTAAAGCAGGACCTAACCAGGACTAAAGCAGGACTAAACCCAGCCTAACGCAAGAACCAACCTGTCTAGAACCAAGGGTGAAATAGGCTGAAACTTTGACAAAGTCTGTATTAAATGAATGGGTCTCATGAATTAACAATAAACCTGGACTGGGCCTTGTTTAGTCCTGGCTCTGGTTAGGTACTAGTTTAGTCCTGGTTTAGTCCTGGTTTTCAGAAGTATAACAGTATATATCTTAGATGAAGATACATGACCTTTCCCCTCCCTCGCCTCTGCCCTCAATACTTTAACTCATCTATTTTCTGTCCCCCCCCCTTCTTTCTCTCTCTCTCTCTCTCTCCCTCTCTCCCCTCCCCTCTCTCACTACTCTTGCCTTTCCTCTCTCTCCTCTCTTGCCTTTGCAACTACTCGTCCTTCTCGTCTTTCTCTAACCACTCTCTCCCTCTCCTTTCCCCCACTACCCTCTCTCCTCCCTGCTCCCTCTCTCCTCTCCTCCCACCTCTCCATCTCTCCATCCCTCTCTCGTTCATTAGTTCATGATCACAGTTAGATGAGAGGGGCGTGCGAGTGTTTTGGAGCAGCACAGACCCTCACATTCTCTCTCTCACTTCTGTTGCACAGTGTGTGCTCTGATTAGGCTCGCACCATCACTGACAGGAGCAGACAGGAGCAGACAGGAGGGGAGAGGAGCAGAGAGAAGCAGACAGGAGCAGACAGAAGCAGACAGGACAAGAGAGGAGCAGACAGGAGCAGACAGAAGGAGAGAGGAGTAGACAGGAGCAGACAGGAGCAGGCATCAGTAGGGACAGGAGACAGGAGGGACATATTATGTTGTTTAAATGGTAAAATGTGACTTGACATATATTTTATAAAGTTGTATACTTAGTAATTGGTATTGGGTCAAATATTTGATGCATTTGACCCAGGCATCATCACTACGTTTACATGCACAGAGAAATGTGCTAAACAACCAAATTCAAATCCTGTCAGACTGTTCTACAGCAGACCAAAGAGCCAAATAGGTGTGAACCAGAAACTGTATATATAAATGGACATAGCTAACTCGCTAGCCACCGCGTTCCAAATAGGAAGTGATCACGGGTGCACTTCCGGCTCTATCAGCTCTGGCTCCTATTCACTTTACACTGGAAAACTTTCATCCCTCTCTCTGTAACTGCTGCTGTCAGACTCGTCATTTTGGTCTTAAAATGTCCGTATTAACCCGCTCTACATGATCCTGGGGTTTTTATTTCACTATTTTGTCCGTAACTCAAGATGAACATTAATAAGAGACAAATCAGGTGCCTTCGTTCCCTGATGTTGCTCCTGCTAGCGTTAGCAGCAGCTTTGATTGACAGCGTTGCTAAGCTCCTGCACCACTGATTTAGCAGGGTGTTATCTTCAATAGCTTTGCTCCAGATAGGCTCTTTGGTTGCTATGATACTCGTGGTCGGAATTCCAAATATGAAACTTGACTCCAAATGTGCCCCTATAACTGCTCTAGCCTCGATGAACATCATTTGACTGGAGCCGAACATTACTTCTTTATACAGTCTATGGTGTGTACGGGGGCTACGAGATGTTCAGGTGTGGCTAGTAATTTAGCATTAGCACTAAAACTTTACAGCTATAATTGCTAATAAAAACGACTATCAAACACATAACCAGACTTTCGGCAGAAATACATTAGCAACATCTCATTTACGTTGAGCATTTGATTTTCAGACACGAGGAACTGTGTTCCTCACAAATAAACACAGTTGTTTCACTTTCATTCTAAATCAGATCTGTTCTAATGGACTTTTCAGACTCATCATTTACTCAATCTAAGTTGTTTTTGGAGTGATTTGTTCATGTTTGAATAATCTTTAATCGCTTATTTTCAAGACGCCATTTTGTCAATCAACTCCCATTTTCACTGCCACCGGTACACACCATCTGTGGCATACACACTTCCTTCTCCAATTTTATTTTCTTTATCAGAGATACACGTAGGATTCAGGAGTGCCACGTAGACATTTAGGTACCAATACTTAAAAATCCTCTGCTCGCTAGTCTCACAGCCTCCTAAATAGGAGCTGACAGCATTACGGCGATGCCAGCTCCCATTGGGCACCGCAGTTTTGTAACGCTGACTTTTTTTTTTTTTTTTTTTTTATGAAGTCGTTTTAGATGAATATTGTGATTTAAAATGTGCAAATTATAACATAATGATGCACAGGTGTCATACTATAATAACTATAGAGCAGACACAAGCTCAATATGTTTGATTTTACATAGCGGACCAAAACAATGTAACACATGCTAGTCTGCGGTGGAGAGGCCACAGTTTATCATCACCTCTGATCTAAAACAAGTGAACAAAAGTCCAAGCACATGTCTAATATTTTCCTGGCTGCTTCTTACCCCGTGCAGTTGAATGCTTCTCCTAGTCTCCACCTAATGTAAATCAGACTGCTGTTATTACATGTAGCTATTATCCAAGTGCAAATCGCTTCTCCAGATGTTATTGAGATGTTTGAGATTTGAACCACAGCACCTCAATCATAGTTCCCGGGTTTACCTGCAGTTTGATAAATCGGTTTAAATTCAACTAGACCAGTTACTCGTTTTTCCTGGCGCGCATGTGAACATAGTGAGTGTCTCTGGGGTTGGATCTCTAAGGAGCAGCGGATCAGGATTTACCAAACTGGACCCTTCTCCAGATCTAAACCTGGTCCTGGTCAGGAGTACCTAGTTGAGGGATTACAAGGAATGCTTCTGACATACACCATCATTTTATGAATGAGGAGACCCAAAATATTACTTGTCAAAATTAAATAAATCAACCAAATCTTTGCATATCCCATGTTTATAAATTGTTTAGGTTCAAATCCCAGTCTACACAACGCTTCAGGGACACTTACCCTTCTGTCACTTCTCAACCCGCCTTTTTCGTAGCCTACAATTCCCATGAGCCTTAGCTGGTGCTCTTTCGCTTTCCTCATTACCTTTCCTCCATTTCCCATCATGCCTTGCTTCACGGGAGCATGCATCACTTTATTTCTGTTTTATTTACCTTGTGTTTACCTGTCTCTGGCCTTCTGAATCGTGGTCTGGTGCATATTGCTTCCATTATGGCTCCATATATATGCATTATGTAGACTGATGTGGTTTTATGCTCCATTCATGCTTCCCAAATATCAGAATATGGGAATTTTTCACTCAAGTGGTCAAAAGGCAAAACAATATGCGACTACAGCCAGGTCAGGAGAGCGGAGAGAGAAATTAGATGGAAAGATTGAGAAAAAAAAACAACAACAAAATATAATGTTTTTATGGGAAAGGGTTGAGGTCGTGGGTTAGACTCCTGATCTCTCTGAGTGGAGTGTGCATGTTCTCCCTGTGTTACTGTGGCAGAGTGGTTATCCTGTCTCCTCCTCTCAGTAAAGAGGTTGTGGGTTAGACTCCTAACTGTGGCACTGAACCAGGATTAAACCAGGACTGAACCAGGTCTAAACCAGGTCTGAACCAGCTCTGAACCAGGTCTGAATCAGGTTTGAACCAGGACTGAACCAGGCCTAAACCAGGTCTGAGCCAGGTCTGAACCAGGACTGAACCAGGTCTGAACCAGGTCTCAATCAGGACTGAACCAGAACTGAACGAGAACTGAACCAGGACTGACCCAGGACTAAACCAGGTCTGAAGCAGGACTGAATCAGGACTAAACCAGGACTGAACCAGGACTGAACTAGGACTGAACCAGGACTGAACCAGGACTAAACCAGGACTGAACCAGGACTAAACCAGGACTAAACCAAGTCTGATGCAGGACTGAACCTGGACTGAACCATGACTGAACTAGGATCAAACCAGGTTGAACTAGGTCTGAACCAGGTTTCAACCAGGTCTAAACCAGAACTGAACCAGGTCTAAACCAGGTCTGAACCAGGACTAAACCAGGTCTGAATGTTTTAACATAACCTTACATCTGCTTTTAAATGTCTGTCCTAAATCCGCTGCAGTCTGGCTTCTTGTTCCCTCAGTGCGTTCTGTCAGGCTCATTGTCTGTGTATCAGCTCCATCTCTAAACCCGATTTTTTGCCTGTCCATATTGCTCTTTATATTCACATCATTCAAACAGGCAAAGGTCAGGCAGGGCTACTGTTTGTGCCGATAACTGAATGTCACAGATTTCAGCCGGACACCGCACGTTTTATTCTGCGTTTTTGGCGTTCTATTCGGGTTTTGTGGCGTGTTCCGGGGCCTTCTTTGCCATGTTAATGCACACACGTGAATACAGTTTTATCAGGCAGGGGACACGTCAGATCACAGATTATTCACACAATGGACAAGTTTAGACAATGTCCCATGTTAGGCAGGCAAGAACCACACACGCGTATATAAAGAAGACATCAAGTACAAGCAAAGTGGAAGGAGCAGTAGTAGTAGTAGTAGTAGTAGTAGTAGTTATAATAGTAGTAGTAGTAGGGCAGTAATTGCAGTAGTAGTAGTCATTTTAGTTGTTTTGACCCCAGCCAAATAGGCACGAAGCAAACACATTTACATAAAAAAATCATATAAAAGCCAAGAAGTAGTAGTAGTAGCAATAGTAATAGTATTAGAAAGCAGTATGCTGAGTTATAGTAGTTGTAATATTTGTTGCTAGAATTATGATTGCAGTAGTAGGAGAAATAGTAGCAGCAGGTGTTGTAGTAGCAGCAGTAGTTCTAGTGTAGAAGTAACAGTATACTATTATTAAGAGTTTAGAAGAAATGGCGGTTGTGGTAGTAGCACATAGAAGCACAATAGTAGTTGAAGTACTGGTAGCAGTATTAGTGCAGCAGTATCAGTATTATTATTAGTAGTAGTAGCAGCAAAAGGAGTAGAAGTAGCAGTAGCAGTAGTAGTGTTAGTAGTAGCAGTAGTAGCAGTAGTAGTAGTAGTAGTAGTAGTAGTAGTAGTAGTAGTAGTAGTAGTAGTAGCAGTAGTAGCAGTAGTAGTAGTAGCAGTAGTAGTACATATTTACCAGTATAGACGAATCTCCCTGGCGCTCCTTTGCAGAACTGCTTGGACTTGTAGGACAGAGTGACCTCCACCACTCCAGGGATGTGCCGCGGAGGAGTCTGCACCCGGATCGCATGAGGGGTTATCAGCTGAAAGAGAAAGAGAGGACTGAACCAGGACTGAACCAGGACTGAACCAGGACTGAGCCAGGACTGAGCCAGGACAGAACCAGGACTGAACCTGGTCTGAACCAGAACTGAACAAGGACTGAATCAGGTCTGAACCAGGTCTAAACCAGGGTTGGTCATGTGGTCTCACATATGCAGCTTCAAAGGAACAACAGCACAGCAGACCGCCTGTCAATCATGCCCATCTGAACTTGGGGATTCACCGAAGACCAGTAGGGCAGTGCTAAACGATTTTATATCGATACCAACATGAGTATTGGTATTGTGTCGATACTTTTTGGTTTTTTGTTTACATTATTACCTTTTTCCCCACATGATTCCTTATATTTAGTGACTTTTTGGCTCATTTGATCAGCGAGCAGCTTAGCCCCGCCTCCTTCCTCCTCAGAGCCTTTGAGTCGCGTTGTGTTGATGTGCGCTGCCCTAAATTAGTCTATGGTCTGTACCCAGTGAGCGTGAGTAAAAGTGCTTCTTACCTCGCTCCACACCAGCATGGTCCCAAACACCACCTGCAGCCCGTCGAAGAAGTTATCCCCGATCAGGATGACTGTAGCGCCCCCTGTGGTCCAGCCCTCGCTCGGGCTGATGGCCTTGATGCACGGAGTGGCTGCTTCACAAACACACACACACACATACACAATCAGAATATAAGAGACAGAACCAGGACGGGACTAGGGCTGAACCAGGATTCAAACAGGACTAAAGAAGGCCTTGACCAGGACTGAACCAGTACTAAACCAGGTCCCCAGTTGGATTAAATCAATAATAAAAATATAGTAGTTTTGTAATGAGGTAATATGGTTCACTGACAAATCAATGGGCTTAGAGACAGACAGGCGGACTGCATTTTAACAATACTAAAAATGTAAGAATAAGCTAAAGCCAGTGCGTATAACAGGTTTTGATGATTCTGTAATAATTTAGTCTTGGTTTAGTCCTGGTTTAGAACTTAAATTTTAGGCTCTGGTTTAGTCTTGGTTTAGTCCTGGTTTAGTACTAGGTTTGTCCCGGTAGACGTTTATTGTTATATATTTCACATTTTCTTACTCTTCAAATAGCTTGTTAAGAGACATAACATAAAACTTTTGTCACTTGTAGATTTACTCACAGTGGGAAGAGAAACCAAAACGTTTACTCAAGTAAAAGTACTGTTACACTGTACAATATATTACTCATGTAAGAGTACTGTTATACTGTACAATATATTGTTCAAGTAAGAGTACTGTTACTTCACTGAAAATATTACTCAAGTAGGAGTAAAAGTATACTGCTAGAAAAGTACTCTGAAAAGTACAATTTCTTAAAAAAAAATACTCAGGTAAATGTAAGTACTACCCACCTCTGTTAAAGTACCTATGACAGGTTAAAATACTAATTTTACTAAAAGACAGTTAAGATCATTATATTTATGATTTTTTTTTATGCCAGTTTGGCCTTTTTTTTTTTAGATTTCAATTTTTTACTTCCTGGTTAGGAAGCATGACATCACACTAGGGAATTCCATAACTGTACTGCAAACATGTAGTATGCTAGGCCAAAACTCCTCTAATGTCACAGAGATTGTGATTTTGCAAATAAAAATGTAAGAAAACACCTTTATTTGTTGAAATCATGTTTAAAGTCTCAGAAAAATGTGTCAGTTGTGTCTAAATTTTGGACAGAATTCTCCCAGTGTGATGTCATCAGTGTGATGTCATCAGTGTGGGACTCTCTACACTAAAACCCTGTCATTTTCATCATATTTTTGAACGCTTCTTCACAAATTGCTTCTTGGTTGGTATAAAACTGTATTTTATATTTCCAACAGGTTTTATCCCACCAACTTAAGTAGAAATGAGAGCGTCATCAGAACCTGTCATAGCACTTTCATTAGTTGCTAAGTGTGAATAGTATATTAACATTTTAAAAGTGGTCGTCTCAGATTCTTTGTCTCATCTTCACTCGCTGTTTGCCCCCTCGCGCTCTAATCTTGTGCGTACACGTTTGTTTTGATCGCTGCGTCCTTGCTCTGCTCTAACTCTCAAACATCTGGAGCCCCTCTCATCCCAGTCCTCATCAGCTCTGCCTTTGTACGGCGTCCTGGAGGGGCCAAAACGCTGCATTGTTTGTTGGACGTGGGGGCGACAGATAAAAGCTTGCCCCGCCCCACCGACGCGCCGCACTTCCTGTTTGGAGTTTGTTTGTCGGACTCAATAATGAGGGACAGATGGAGCCTTTATGTCCCGTTTGGCCCTGACAGGACACCGTAGACTCACAAGCACAGCCCATAATATTCACAGTACTTGGTCAAATGCAGTATTCATATTCACAGTGGGGAGTTTAATTTAAAAATGTATCTTGTGGTGATATAAAAAGTGTTCATGATTTAACTGCTGGTGTTTGAAAACAGGACTAAACAAAGGCTAAAGAGAAATCTAGGACTAAACCAGGTCTAAACTAGGACTATAGTGACTATAAACCAGGACAAAACCAACCAGGACTAAACCCTGTCTAAATCAGGACTGAAGTCAAACTAAACCAGGACTAACCTAGTTCTAAACCAGAACTCACCCAGATTTAAACCAGAACTAAGGCAGGACTAATGCAAAACTAAGGTAGGACTAAACCAGGACTAAAGCAAGACTGAACCAGGACTAAACCAAAACTAACCCAGGTTTAAACCAGAACTAAAGCAGGACTAATCCAAGACTAAAGCAGGACTAAACCAGGACTAAACCAGGACTTAACCAGGACTAAACCAAAACCAACCCAGGTTTAAACCAGGACTAAAGCAGGTCTAAGCCAGAACAAAAGCAGATAAAGCAGGACAGTGGGTTACCTTCGGAGGGGTCGAGGCGGCGTGCGCGGCGGCCATGTTTGGAATTGTTGTGGACAAACATGTTGTCAGAGACAGAGAGGACATGTCCATCCACGTTCACTGTTGTGGACACCACCACCTGCAAAAAGAGTACATCATTACTGTACTACTACTACTGCTATTACTACTACTACTACTACTGCTACTGCTAGTACTATTATTATTACCATAATGATGCCTTACACTTAATGCACTTTACAGGCTTGACACACCATCTGGTGGTAAATTACTTTTGTAGCCACAGCTGTCCTGGGGCAGACTGACGGAAGTGAGGCTGCCAATCTACACCATTGGCAGCTCAAACCAGCAACACTCACACGCACCACATTCATACCAGACAATGTGGGTGAAGTGTCTTGCCCAAGGACACAACAGCAGAAGTACTCTAGCCACTGAGACACTGTTGCCTCTTCTACTACTACTACTACTACTACTACTACTACTGCTACTACTACTACTACTACAACAGCAGTAGAGTACAGAGGAAATGTTCTCATTTCCTGTAATGGATCTGATAATTAGCCTCCAGCACAAAAGTCATTTTTCAAGGTTTTCAGGTGAACACAAAAATAAACGGCTCATGTCATTACAACGACTTGGGCAGTTTGTGTGTGTGTTTTGTTTTCTTGCTGTCAAACTCTTTCTGATTGGTCGAGGATTTAGCCAATCGGTCTGGAGAGCAGAATGAGACAGAAACTTAATTTGGCAAAAAAATGACTTGGGTAATGAGGACTATGCTATGAGGACAGCAAGTTATTACCACAAATATCACCACTACTGCTCCTATTACCTTTCTGCTTTTACTACTTCAGCCAATAAAGAGTACACAGTTTTACTTCTGACATGACTCATAGCTCCATACTGCCCCCTTCCCCTCTCCGTTGTATAGTTTAATGTTAGAGGAGAACATACAAACTCCACACAGACACAGGGAGAACATGCAAACTCCACACAAATACTAGCCCCGTGCCTCTATCTGACTGTATCCTCCCACAGGGCACATGCGTAACTGCAGTGTCCTGTCACAAATGCTGCATATTCAGAATCCTAATACAAACTCTTGGTTATAGTTTAGTCTCATTAAAAGTCCAAACAGTGAGAGTGGTGAGATTTAAATGTCAGACACCAACCAAATGTCAAGGTGAGACACCACATCACCTGAGACCTCATGTACCTGCTTTGTGTTCAACTACTCAAATATAGAATCAAAAACCTCCAATGGTAGGAGTCAGAATGTAGTAGTATGTTTTGTATAATGTAGTAGTAATAGTAGTAGTAATAGTAGCAGTAGTAGTATAAGTACCTGGAAGCACTTCATGTCCTGAGGTTTTACTGTAGTAGTAGTAGTAGTACTAGCAGTAGTGGTAGTAGTAGTAGTAGTAGCAGTAGTAGTATAAATACCTGGAAGCGCCTCATGTCCCTGGGGTTGCCGGCGTTCTTCAGACAGTTCTGGTTACACTTGAGGAAGAACTTGAGGAAAAACCTGAAACCAAACAAAACAAACAAATGACTCACAACAAACAGCTCTCCTGCTTTTCATTACTGTGTGTGTCCTCTGGATCAGACCTCCAGTCTCTTTAGGCTTAAACATGTCTGTAACCGCAGATCAGGTCAGACCCACTGACTTCCATTTACTTTAGCAGTTATAAATATGGCCCATGCCTTCAGCACTGATGTTTGGATACTGCTTTTAATGCTAGGGGCGACTGAGAGGAAGAAGCCAAGACAGCTGACAGTGATGAGTGCATGGGCTTCACCCATGTTTTGATGGAGGCTTTGCTTTAGCTTGTGCTTGTCTGAGGGGGTATCCCATAAGCCTTTGCAATGTGACAATCTATTTTTATCAGCTGTGAAAGGCGCTATCACAAAGCTTGTCCGGCTAATCACAATTCAATATTTTTCCCATATCGTTTAATCTTGAACTAAACCATGCTTGTATTCTACCATATATGCCAGGGGGCGCTGTAACATTCTCCTCTTTCCATCAGACTGTTCTCAGACACTTCCTGTATGCGATTATATAAATATATCTCTTTCTGTCCCCAGTATAGCTCAGTCTGATGTGGTCCGTAATAATAATAATAAGACTCGTTTTTAGACAAATGTCATTTTTTATTGGGCGCCAATGGGCGCTTGGCTCCTCCCCCTCCGCTCAGTGATGTGTTTCCTGTTTAATAGCCACATTAGCACAATAATAATAATCCTAATATGGTCTGACATTAACCAGAGCATAACCCCGCCTCCGCACGGGTCACGGGGCGGTCTGTGGACATAAATCACTGTTACACTGCTCAGTCTAACATCAGGGACATCAGCGAGCTCGTCACCACGGCGACGGAGGAGGTGTGCCAAGACATGTGTAGATTAAAAATACCAGGACTATACCAGGACTATACTAGGACTAAACCAGGACTAAATCAGGACTAAACCCACATTACACCAGAATTAAACAAGGATTACTCAAACTCTAAACCAAGATAAAACCAAAACAAAACCAGGACTATACCAAGACAATATCAGGACTATAACAAACGTGAACCAGGTGTAAACCGGGACTAAACATAGGCTAAACCAAGATTAAACCAGGAAGGCTAAACCAAGACTAACCAAGACAGGACAAAACCCAGACTATACCAAGATCAAGAAATCCAAGACTAAACCAGGACCATATTATAATAGGACTAAATCAGGACTAAACCAGCTCTGAAACAGGAAGTTTCCCAAGGAGACATGTTTGCTCTACACATTTGTTGCCAGATAATTTCACTCTTTTTAAACGTCCCAGTGTCTCCTGAGTGATCGAGCAGATGTTTAACTCTGCCACACCCAGAGCATCATGGGAAATCCTCATGTTCTCAGCTCTCACGTGAACACACACACATGTTGGGTTTCCATAAACCATAACCATAGTCACCACTTGCCTAACCTTAACCTAAACTCTAACCTAAACTCTAACCTTTACCCAAACTCTAACCTTAATCCAAACTCAAACCTTAACCTAAACTCTAATCTTATTTTTGTCCCCATAAGAGAGGCAGACATAGATTGCCCACACAGATCTGTATAATGACAACTGATTTCAGTCCTGGTTCAGTCCTGGTTCAGTCCTGACTCAGACCTGGTTCAGACCTGGTTCAGATCTGAGTCAGACCTGGTTCAGTCCTGATTTATGCTTCTGTCCTTGTCTAAAATCCAGAACACACACTTCTCCAATACTTTGCGAAGATGTAAGCATAGTCACTGATGAATCTCCCTGTTTTCAAATGAGCGGGATTTACAGGTGGATTAACCAATCAGGGACATGCATGGTCCGTATCAAAACAAATATGGCTGCTTATCAAGAAAAAAGAAATGAAAAAATGATCACAGGACTGAAATGATGAGTGACCAATGGGCTCCTTTGTGTCACTGAAATAAAGAAATCTGATTGGACGATCTGATTGGCTCTGGCTCGTGATATGACAGAGGGCGTGGGGACCAGACTGATATAGTCACAAACTCTGGTCTCCTAAGCTAGAAAAATTCAGCATCCAAAATGAAAACAAACACATGCTGTATCATATTGCACATCAGATCTATGGCCTCTCCACATACAGCCTGTGACTGTGGTGTCTGCACGACTGTTGGCCACCAGTATCTCCATGTATTCTAATATTAACTTTAGTTTTTAGGGCGACTTTTGAACATCTAAGAATACAGACTTACAGCTTCACTTTGAGAAACTTGCCAACTATTTTAAGTACAAAGTACGATTACAAAGAATGAACTAGGAGTCGACCTGTACTAGACCAAGACTAACCCAGCACTAACCAGGACCACAATAAAACTGAATGAAGATTAGAGCAGAACTAAACCAGGTGTGCTTGGACCAACACTGACTTAGAATGGAACCAAGATTAGACCAGATACCTAAATGTTCATCAAACTATAGAAAAAAACACTCAATCAAACATTATGAAATGTAACCGTGAAAGCAGCTTTACCTAAAGTGTCCACACAAAGAGCAGATAAAACGTCACAGGAGCTGGTTTTGTGTAAATGTGATCACATCAGTGTGTGTCTGAACTCAGCCGAGTGTGGAGAGCCCCAAGTGAGCTGAACTAATACACAGATCAATACTGTACAAGGACTAGGACTAGACCAGGACTGAACCAGGACTAAACCAGGACTAGACCAGGACTAGACCAGGACTGAACCAGGACTAAACCAGGACTAGACCAGGACTAGACCAGGACTGAGCCAGGACTAAACCAGGACTGAACCAGGACTAAACCAGGACTAGACCAGGACTGAACCAATACTGAACTGTGCCTGAACCAGGACTATACCAGGCAGTGCCGGCCCTAGCCTTCAGGGGGCCCTAAGCATAATTTGGCACTTCAGTGCCGCGTATTCATATATGACAAAATGAAGACAACACTGTCATAATTTCAACCAATTGTAAAAATAAGGCAGGGGGGCCTGGGGACCCTCCCCCAGAGGAATTTTTTAATTTGACATTTTTTCCTGATTTCTGGTGCATTTTAATGTGTTCCAGTGGGCTAAAGTGGGCTTACATTTTTACATTACATTATATTCTTTATGTTATAAAATGCAGAATTGGATAGAGTATCCAAAAGATCTACTGAAGCAAGAGTACACTTACTTCAAAATCATATTACTCAAAAAGTACAAAGCAAACATGGAGCGTACATTGCAGCATTTTGAGTTGGGCATTGGCGTGGGCCACACCCATGCCCGGCTCAAAATGTACGCAGCACATATTTAGCTTCTGGAAGTAAAACACATCTAATCATTTTAGAGGGATATTTAGACTAGCATAAACACCTGAGCACCGTTTAGTTTCCAAAAAATCTTTCCAATCATTTTTTTCAATATAAATGTACAGGGTCTTGGGGGCCCTCTGGTGACCTCGGACCCCTATGCAGCTGCTTTGTCCACTTATAGGCTGAGCCTGATGCCAGGACTAACCCCAGACTAGACCAGTGTGGAGAGCCCCTGTGTGAGCTGAAATAATATACAGATCAATACTGTACCAGGACTAGACCAGAACTAGACCAGGACTAAACCAGGACTGAATGAGACTGAACCAGGAGTGGTTCAGAACCAGATCAGTTTTCCACCAGAACTGAACTAGAACTTGCTCTGGTCTGACGCAAAAAGGAAATAGGACTAGACCAGTTGTGAACGAGGACTAGACTAAGGATGTTCACGCTTACTCATAGATCCCAGCAAAAATGGGACTAATACTGGACTAGACTAAACCAGGACAAGAACAGGACAAAATCAGGTTTACCACTCGAACTAAAGTGGGCTCAAACCAGGACCCTACAAGGACAAGGGTGAACACACAGGTTCCAAATTTAGTCCCAGTTTCGTCCAAGTTTTGATGTGGTCTATGTGCAGATGCACTATCTCAGTGGTGTCCAAACTATGGCCCTGGGGCAAAATGCGGCCCTCAGACCGATGTTTATTGGCCCTCAGGCCTTCAGCTGAACTGGCCCAACTGATTACAGGCAGTACTTTTTACAGCACATTTAAGTCATTCTACCACTATAATATAATACCTCAGTAATCACTATATTGTGATACAGACCTAAAATGAATATTCCAAGCCTCATTAAAGGGGCGGGAGCTCTGTCAAAGCTGTGTGAATGCACCATCTGAATGACCAACTGTAGGGACCCCGTTTATGGCCCTCCACTACAAATATCTCTCAATATGCTATAGCCTTTTACAAACAGCGCCCCCTGGTGATCTCTGGGTGCTGTCCGCAGCTATTCTCCTGCTCTGTGTAGTACAAACATGGGCGGGGTCAGTGGCGGATGATGTCGTATGAGCGCGGTGGCTAACAACTCAAAGCTAACAGAGAAATACTCATAGCAATAAACACAGTGATATTTTCACCACGTGTTCTCGGTCTAACACACCTTAAATATTAAAGCAAAAGGTAAACAAAAGCACGCGGTGGAGCACAGAGCTTTACACACAGCGCCCTCCTCTGGCACAAAAGATGACTGCACACGGAGCCACTCCCGCTCTGGACAAACAGCTGACCGACCCCACTCAGCACTGGGGCCCAGGAAGTATCACCTCTGGGTGGGAAAAGTAAAGAGACTGTGTATAACAGTGTAGAGCTCTCCATATGAGCAGGCTCCAGTCCATCTGAACCTGCATGTTTGTAAAAGGCTGCACCAGACAGGAGGAGGGGGATTGTGGGTAATGTAGTCTTTGGTCCGCTCTTGTCGCCTCATTAGAACAATAGAGACAGGTTAATATTGACTCTGGTGATAATTAGAGTACTCGTCACGGCTCGTTAAGAAGAAAGGAAGGAAGCAGAGGAGAGAAGGAAACGAGGAAACATGTCAGGACACAGGAAGGAAAGGAGACAAGGAAGCATGTTAGGACATAGGAAGGAAGCAAGGAGAGGAGAGGAGGAAGCATGTTAGGACACAGGAAGGAAGGAGATAAGGAGGCAAGGATGAAAGGAGTAAGGAGAGGAGGAAGCACAGAAGGCTCCTCACTGCCTCATTACATATGCAGCTGCTTCATGAATATTAATGAGGTGCTTGTGTGTTTAACCTCCTTCTGATCACACGTGTCAAATATCACCTGCTTTGGTTAATACTCTTCTAAATCTACTACTACTACTACTACTACTACTACTACTACTACTACTACTACTACTATGTTAATATCACCTGCTTTGGTTAATACTGTTCTAAATCTACTACTACTACTACTTCTACTACTACTATGTTAATATCACCTGCTTTGGTCAATACTGTTCTATTAGAAATGAACAGACAGCTCTAAAGCTACAACTACTACTACTACTACTACCACTACTACTACTATAGTGACTACTACTACCACCACTACCATCGCTACTACCATTCACGTTTTGTGCCTCAGCGTGTTTGTTGTTACATTTTTGATAAAATTTTGTTCAGAATTGTGGTCGGGATGTGATCGATGTGGTTGAGATGTGATCTGATGTGGTCAGTGGTCGGGATGTGATCGGGATGTGATCAGGATTTTCCCCTTCAGTACTCCAAAATTCTCAGGTGGAGTTCTCAGTGTAACTGTCAGATGCAGATGTGTTGACTTGGTTTATAGTTAATATCTGTGTAATTACTGGGCCTAGCCACATGAAATAAAAACTGGCACAAAGTTCAGCGTCTTCTCTGTCACTTTAAATAAACAAAAGTCAAATGATCACAACAGCTTCAGAAAGTGGAGTCTTTATTCAGCCCCAAAGACGTGAGGGTTGTCAGTTGAAAGGACTTTAAGACATAAGATTAATATGACAAGTTTGTGGAGCAAATCCCAAACGAATAATGAGAAGGTTCAACATTTGTGGAGCAGAAGTTTGGAGATTTTGTTCAAAAAGGGTGAATTTAGAGTTATACCGGCCCCTCAGGGATAAATTTACAATCCAAATAAATCCATGTTTAAATGAGACGAGGCTGATCGCTCCATCACAGACTCAGTTCACTGTGCAGGGTCTGTGCAACGCTATGCACGCTGATGTATGAGGGCCGACCAGGACTGAACCAGGACTAAACCAGGACTAAACTCAGACTAAAGCAGGACTAAAGTGGGACTAATCCAGGACTATAGACTAAAGCTAAAGGAAATGACATAACCAGTACTCAAACAAGACTCACGCAGGATTAAACCAGGACTAAACAAGACATCAGAAATTAAAAAAAAAAAAAAAAAAAGAGCTCAGCTGGTAGAGCCCATGGATCCGAATGTTTGCAGTTCGAATCCCACTTGACATAAATATCAGTGGTTTAGTGGTCAGACCTACTGACACACAGGTTAGCGGTGCGATTCCAGCTTCCACAGATGAATGCGATTGTTGTGTCCTGGAGCAAGACACTTAACCCACCTTGCCTGTGTCAGTGTCTGCGTACACTGGTGCATGTGTGTGTGTGTGTGTGTGTGTGTGTGTGTGTGTGTGTGTGAATGGGTGAGTGGTTCCTTGATGTAAAGCCCTTTGAGTGTCTTGAAGGTGGAAAAGCTAGACTCAACTAGAATTGAACCAAAGTCTTAACTATAGGACAAAGCAGTAAAGGAGCTGTATGTATCCTGTGCTCTTACAGTTTTAAAAAGGTATTACACTCCCAACTGACCCTGTGTGTCCAGAGCCTTAACCTGCAGATAGAGACACAAGTTTGTCTCATTCTCAGATGAGAACTGACAAGTTTGTCTCATTCTCAGTATGAGAACTGGCAACCCAGGTTCAGTTGTGATCATAGACTGTATAAAGAAATGGACTAAGTGAGTGTGACATCAACCATAGCATTCAGCTTCAGTCAAATGAAGCTCATTGAGGCTAGAGGAGTTATAGGAGTGAATCTGGAGCCAAGTTCCATATTAGGAATTCGGACTGCGAGTATCATAGCAATTAAAGAGCCAATGCAGATCGAAGCTGTTGAAAGTAACACCCCTTCTCGGCCGCACCGCTGGTTTAGCATGGAGCAGGCACATAGCAGCTCTGTCAATCAAGCCTGTTGCTAACGCTAACGGGAGCAACCATTACATTTACAGGCACAATACGCAAAATAAAAATACCAGGATCATGTAGAGCAGGTTAATACGAACATTTTAAGACCAAAATGAGAGTCTGGACAGCAGCAATTACTGAGAGAGGGGCCACAGTTGTTCAATAGAAAGTGAATTGGAGCCAGAGTCGATGGAGCTGGAAGCACTTCCTATCTAGAATGCAGCGGCTAGCAAGTTAGCTAGAGCGCCCATGATCACTTCCTATATGGAACGTGGCGGCTAGCAGGTTAGCCATGTCCATTTATGTATACAGTTCTGCATCCTGTAAATGACGACGGTGAGAACGTCTAGCATCCAGCATCACAACATCCCTGACACAGTTTAACCCAGAGCCCGGTGTAATGAAAAGACATGCTAATAAGACAGATGAGACGCACAGATGCTTTGAACAAATCTAATAGTGCTCCTGATGCCCTCCCGCCTGTGCCCGATCCAAGTGTGTTGCATTCGCATTCATACTGTGTGTGTGATGTGTGCAGTGTACCATGTGCTCCGCTCACTCTCGTCTCATTCAACCTCTTTAAGCACAAACAGATGTCGCCCAATCTGCCACCCACCAGCACTCAGGGACTACGCTTCCCATGAGCCTCTGGGGCACGGCTGGGACTACAGCTTCCATGATTCCCCTGGGCTGCAGGAAGGTACAAGTACAGTACCCAACTGCATTTACAAAAATACATTCACTTGAGTAACTTTTTTATACAATTGTACATCTCTGAGCAATTTTTGAGACCCCATCTATATATACTGTGCAGTGTAACAGTACTCTTACTCGAGTAATATACTGTACAGTGTAACTGTACTGTTACTTGAGTAAAAGTTGTAGTTCCTCTTCCCTCTGTGAGTGAGTCTAAAGTGACTTGAGCTTTATGTCGACAATATGAAATGATTTGAACATTTGTGTTTCTTGCAGCTCCTTCAGATATGATTTAGTTTGAAAATACCAGATTCTGTGCAGTATTTCATGTTTTGTTCTTAAAATTACATTAAATGATGGTGATGATGATGATGATCATCATCATCATTATTATTATTATTATTATTATTATTATTATTAAATGATGGTGATGATGATGATGATCATCATCATCATTATTATTATTATTATTATTATTATTATTATTATTATTATTGTTATTATTAACAAATTATTAATCAGATGTTACGTCCAAACAGTTTCTCTTACTTGTATAGAATAAATACATTTTTACTCTAAGTACTTTGTACCTATACTTGAGTAATGTTATACGGAAGTAACAGGAGGCTGCTCTGATCTCATTTCCTCTGGCTGTCCTTTCTCCTCTTGTGTAGGAGGAATTCAAATGTGATACTGCGAAAATGTATTTATTAATCAACACAAAACTTTAGCCACAGAAGCAGCGGACTCAGAGCAAAAGTATTTCCTTCGAGAGGGTCTATCCTGGAACTAAACCAGGACTAACCTAACCCAAATCTCAATCCAACTCTAGAGGCTTAAAACTAGAACTGAACCAAGAATAAATGGTGAGTTAAAACCAAGACTATTCCAGGTCTAAACCGGGACTACAAAAGGACATGGACTAAACCTATTAACGTATTTGGTCTGAGTCAGGATTAGAACAGAACTAAACCAGGATTTAAAGGGCCCATGTTACGCTGTTTTCTGATCTATGTTACAATGTTCCCCCACCTTTTCTGATCTATGTTACAATGTTTCCTCATCACAAACAGACCTGGAGTTGTGTTTTGTTTTATTCACACATGTTTAACACATAAACCCTGCATATTTAGGCTGAGTTCTTCTCTCAAACTGAAAACACACACTGTTCCACCTTGTGATGTCATGTGGTAAAACAGGAAGTGTTCCACTGTGTTTTTAAACTCCATACACCTTCACTAGAATCATGTGGATGATTTCAGTCCTGGAATTGTCAGTCTCTACTGAACTAAAGGTAAAGGGAAACTGTTAACTTGAAAACTACCACTTCATGACATCACAAGGTGGAACAAATCATTTTGAACTTTGGAGATGTAGACAGACTCATAATATAAGGTATGTTTTTGATGAGGTAACAACATTATATACATGACAAGAATCCATTTTACATAATCTAGGACCTTTAACCAAGTCTTAAGTCTATATAAAGAGTAAAGGAAGTAAAGGAAGTCCAATTATTATTTTTGTTTATTCCAAAAAAAAGTCTAAAATATGACTTTGTACATTGTCCTTTTGGCCTGGAGCTCATCAAATGTGAACCAAATCATGAATTCATTTTTCTGATTTCCACTTGATCCACGTCTCCAGAGGTTAAAGGTTAATCTGAGGTCGTATGCAAATCAGATGCAGATGAGGCTGGATCTAGACCAATCAATGAAGAGCCTGGGGGTTGGCACAGGGGTCAGAGGTCAAACACTCTCACTTAGACTTATGTGTTTATATTTATTGATTTAAAATGGTAATGTACACACACACACACACACACGAGCAGGCTTTCAACTGCCTCAAGTATCAGAAAAGACACACATGAGATTGTGTTCAAAATAAGAGCAAAGGGAGAAGTGGGAATTGAACCAGCAACATTCAATTTAGGACAAGCCCAAATGATTCGAAATAGGAAAAAAATATTCAGTGTTTTTCCAGGTATTTGAGCAAAACTGTAGTGTTATAGTGTGTGTTATGCTGTTCTAATACACAGCTAATGTCATCAACATTCCCTGGGGATATGATGCTAATTGAAGGCACTGCTCTGTCTGAGGCTTTGCTAGACTTTAACTGGAGCTTTATTTTAACACAATCTGACCATAAAGAAGTGACTTAGCTGGAAATACAACAGGTGAGCTGATTTGTGCTGCTAAACAAGTCTCTCTCAAATAACATTACAGTCATAAGCTAGCTAACATTAGCCAACAGTTTTTCAATGAGTCACTCTCACCTTTTTGATGAACATCAAACTCCTAAACAGAACCATGAGCTCGTATTGATCACAGGCCCCTGAAAATGTGCTCCTTAAATCCACTTTGTATTTTTTTCGTGAGTTTTCAGACTTAAAACTTTTTGACAGTGTTTGGTAATGTTTCCATTGTATCACCATGGAAACTGGTGAACATTCCACCATAAATATAGGCTACATGTAGAACACCCCCAGCGCGATGTCACTACAAAGTATCAACAACCAGACTTTTGGCTGAAATAGATAAGCACCATCTCATTTACGCTGAGCATTTGATTTTCAGTCATGAGGAACTGTCTCAATCGCAAGTAATTGGTTCCAGTAGTTTTCACTTTCACTTTAACATAGCGGACCAAAACAAAACAAAATGTGCTAGTCTGTGGTGGGGGGACTGTAGTTTATCATCTCTGCTGACCTAAAATGAGTGAGTAAATGTCCAAACACATGTCTAATGTTTTCCTTGCTGTTTCTTATCTCACACTGTTGAATTCCTCTCCTAGTGTGCTTCAACCGGTTCATACGCCACACTGTTGTGCGCAGAGGGCTCACAAACTACTCAAGTTTTTATGTATTTTTAATTTTTTTTATTTGATGTAATCACAACTGAATTTCTTTTAGATGTCATTCATGCATCTTTGAGTAATAAAGCGATCTCTCCCGGGCCCTATTTGAACCAATAGGGCCCGGGAACATTGAACAATTCTCCATAAATATACAAAAACCTGATGCAAAACTGTACACTGCAACTTGGCAAACCGGATGTGATGTGCAGTAGTTTCATTAGTGGGATGCAGCTTATTGTGTTGTGATAACGCTCTGAAGGGGGAGTGGCTTAGTGAGGAGAGCAAAGGGTGAGGGGTCTCAGAATGTCAAAAACAGAACATAATAAAACGCTAATATATTAATACGCTGCTTTAGGTAAATATAGCCTTTTCAGCACAATAAAAGGTAACATGGTGATCTGAATATATTATGTGTTACAGTTAAAGAAGTAAAAGTAAAGAAGTAAAATACCCCCTCTTTAATACCCCATAGAGGTAAAATACCCCCTCTTTACATGAATGAACGTTGCCATGGTAAATGTACAAACAGGTGTAATGTGAGACCCTCTGCTCACCCCAGACCAGAGCCGTTTATGGAGCTTGTTTTATTCAGATCCTAAACATCAACGTCCCATTTGAATATTGGCCTGGGGGCTTGCCCTAAACCACCGCATCCTCTGCTCTGCTGTCAGTCTGCTGTCAGAGAGACCAGGGCCAGAGACCAGAGTCAGACCGGATTTACACCATGATTAGACCGGGTTTAGACCAGGTTTAGACCGGGTTTAGACCGCATTTAGACCTTGATTAGTCTGGGTTTAGACCAGGTTTAGACCGGGTTTAGACCGCATTTAGACCTTGATTAGTCTGGGTTTAGACCAGGTTTAGACCAGGTTTAGACCAGATTTAGACCATGATTAGACCAGGTTTAGACCAGGTTTAGACAGGGTTTAGACCGGATTTAGACCATGATTAGACCAGGTTTAGACAGGGTTTAGACCGGGTTTAGACTATGATTAGACCAGGCATAGGCCAGGTTTAGACCAGGTTTAGACCAGGTCTAAGCCAGGTTTAGACTGGGTTTAGACTGGGATTAGGTCATGATTAGACCATCTTTAGACCAGGTTTAGACCAGGTTTAGACCAGGTCTAGTCCGGGTTTAGACCAGGTTACGACCGGGTTTAGACTGGAATCAAACCAGGTTAAAACCAGGTTTAGACTTGGATTAGACCAGGTTAAAACCATGGTTAAGACCTACATTAGTCCTGGTTTAGTCCTGGTTTAGTTGCAGGTTAAACCTGGTACTAGTAATATAGTTTTGGAAGCAACCATTGTAGTAATAGTTATAGTAGTAGCAGCAGTATACTTAATTATTGTCTTAATGAGGAAACGTATCCTCTGCATTTGACCCATTGCATATAGCAGTAAGAGTAGCATTCAAGGTTAGTAAGAGAAGCAGTAGCAGAGAAGTGGTGGTAGTATCAGTTGCAGTAGCAAGTCGAACTAGCGTCTGAAGTAGCAGTAGTAGTAGTAGTAGTAACAAATAGACGTAACAGAATTGTAGATTGTAGATATATTAGTGGGAAGTAGTAATAGCAGCTGTGAAACAGTATAGTGGTAGTAGCAGTTGTGGTACTAGCTGGCCTAGTTTACTATTTATACATTTGAACACTTGGTATTTTAGTATTTATTTCACAATGTCTCCTCTAATTTTTTTGTTTAGTTTTTTTTTTTATGTGGAGGTGTGAGAGGTGCGCTTGTTTGGCGCACAGTGACACCCCTGCTCTGAGCTGGAGCTGAGTCTGCAGTGTGAACCCCAGCACCTGGCTCCCAACCAAACTACAAAAAATACCTACACAAGTACTAATACACACATTACTGCACATACTACTTCACCAGGTAGAGTACTTACACGGATTACGGTACAGAATACTTCACAGTCTGTGTATTGGACTAGTTTCACGTGTATTTGGCTCAGTGGGGTGTGGAGGTGAGAACGCACTGCTGTTGTGAGGTACGCTATAATGTACAGGACTCTGACTAATGAGAGGAGCAAGAAAAATATATTTAAAATAGATTGTTAGGCTTATGACACTTTGAGTATTATTACTATTATTCACACTACTATTACTGCTACTACTACTAAATGCTTGTGACCATCACTGTCTCTACTACTATTTGTCTCTGCCAAAACTACATCAACTACTACTAGGCTACTATATTTCCTGCTACTACTACTACCAATACAGCTACTACTTGACTAGACCCCTCCATGATTTTCACAAAATAAGCAATAGTAAATGACAAAGGTTATTGCTTTCACTACTACTATACTACTACTACTACAACTACTACTATTACTACTACTACTACAACATATTTTAACACCAGTGGAGTACCACTGTCTCTATTAAGTAGCTTTAATAGAAGCATTACTATTTCAATTAAATTTATACTTGAATAGCCCAAAATCAAACTGCAGTAGCCTCGCAGGGCTTCTCTTTCTACTAGTTCTACATACATTCACTAAATACTCCTAATAGTAGAAGTAGTAGTATAGCGATTACTACTGCTTCTACTGTCTCTACCAATACTACCACTAACCCTATTAGACAACTTCTAGAATGGCACCAACTACTCCTACCACAGCCTAAAAATACTAAAACAACCACAGAAACTACTGGCCACTAATACTAGACTACTACTATTACTACGACTACTACTACCAAAATGTCCACTTACCAATACTACTAACACAACTATTTCTTATACTACTACTACTAAAAACACTTCCATGTAATAAGGAGCTAGGGTTACTACTAGTAGTACTACTACTACTACTACTACTCTCAATACAGCCACAACAACTACTTCTATTAGCACGCTGTCATTACTACCACTACTATGATGACTACTACTAAATTACCTACTACTACTACTACTACTACTACTACTACTACTTCCAATACAGCTGCTACTACTATTATTAGTACACTGACGTTACTACGACTACTACGACTACTTGTTTAGATTCCTCCATGATTTCCACAGAATGAGCAGTAGTAAATGACAGTGCTAGTGCTAGTCCCTGGTGCGATCACACGTTCATAAACACACATTTAAAGAGTGGAGGATGAGTCAGTCTCACCTGCCCCCTGTGCATATGGTCACCGGTTCAAAATAAAGATGCCTGCATACATTAGCAAACATTAGCATACATTACCTCCACCCCAGAGCCCATTTAATATGCAAATGAGGCGGATATGATCACGCGCCTTCTGCTCCTCACAAGGCAAAGAAATTAGAGCGGTAATTAATGAAACAGGACTCAAAGTACGGAAAAATAATAATATAGATTTACCTTACCACAATACCTGTAAATGTACCTGACTGTTACTGCCTTCAAAAGGTGAAACAAAGAACTTGCTGCATTCTGAACCTGAATTATTCTCCTCAATGAGTTTATAAGCACTTTTCACAACTTTCAGAGACCAGAGCGGAGTTTTGCCGTCAAGGTAAAGCTAACGAAAACTAGCATGCCAACCATAGACTGTATATATAAATGGACATAGCAAACCCGCTAGGCGCCGCGTTCCAAACGGAAAGAGAGCATGAGCGCGCTTCCGGCTCCGTCGACTCTGGCTCTAGAATAAAATAAATACAAAATTGTGAGGCCAGACCTGAGAGCTGAATGGCACAATTTATACATTAGAAATAGTGTGAAAATCTTGTCTTGTTTTGGTGGACCCTGAAGTCTCAGGTTGCGTCTTGTGGAAACCATGTCTCATTCTACCCTTAATAATGACCGTACAGCAGACAAACTGCAGCCCTAGTTTTTATACCAGTAACATTAGGGCTAGTAGAACACACACCAATTTATCCACAGCAATTTCTTAAACGGGGGTATTTTACTTCTTTAACTGCTAACACATAACATAGTCAAAAGTGACTCCCCCTTCAGAGCGCTATTAAATTACAATTGGCCAGTGAAACTACTGCACATCGCATCAGGTTTGTGAAGTTGTTGTGTACAGTTTTGTATCATGTTTTTGTATATTTATGGAGAATTGTAGTGTGGGAGCATGGGTGGCGTAGACTTGTGGGCGGAGCATTGCATAGAATCTTACAGCTAACTGTAAGGAGGGTTTGAATAGGGCCTGCGAGGGATCGCTAAACATGTATGGATGACATCTAAAACCTCTTCAGGCATGTTTCTGATGAGGGAACATCATTTTAACATGGTAGAAAGCTCAAAAAACGATCTTACACAATACCTTCTCTTTAACACTGGAGGAAAAAATTCTGAATTATTAAAGGTATAATGCTAATGTGACTTATTTCAGCCTATGATCGTTCCCTCATTAAAACATGGAGTTGTGTTTGGTTTCATTTAGTGCTCTATGCAACTTTTCTGCTGGAGGGTCGAGCATCTGCTTTTGGTTATTGCTTTGCCTGGGATGTTATTCGAACAGCAAAGTGACAGGTCAGATCTGTGGAGAGGCAACCCCTCTCCAGAATATATGTTTTTCAGGGTATTTTTGAGCAATAAATGGTCACATTTGTATATAGCGCTTTTCCATCTTCAAGGCTCAAAGCAGTTTACATTGAGAAACCATTGAACCATTCACACACACATTCAAACACCAGTGTACATAGACACTGGGGGCAACACAACGACAGCACCAGCAATGATATTTATGTCCAGAGCGGGATTTGAACCGCCACCCTTCATATCAGTGGACAAACGCTCCACCAACTGAGCTACAGTCGCACCTGAACAAAATGAAATAAAGCAACATTTAATATTGTGGAACATTAAAGGCAAAACAATAACATCTCCATAGAGACAAGTAGATTGAAGAGCCTCCACGAGAAAAGTTATATTGTGCATCTTTAAATGACCATGACTCCACATTGAAGTTATCAGCTACTGTTTTTAGCCTCATTTAACTGCTTCATACCACACCACACAAATGAAGTTTTTGTAATGCACTGTAGTAAAGACTGAATTATTTTGACATAATTACATCCATAAAACATTAGACCAGTCCATATTTATCCTGTGGGCTTTGGACGTGACTAAAAGTGGTGTAGCTGTACCATTCGTGATCACATTAAACTGATGTGTAAACACGCAAACAGAAACAGGAAGTGGGACACTTACTCATGTGGGAAACTGCAGCAGATGTTACAGATGTGTCACATGACTGAGAGCCCACGACCTCCGACCTTTGACCCTCTGGACACTCACAGTTCACATTCATCAAAACAAGATTGTATTAGTGATGACCAAAATCTAAACTTAAAGCTGCAGTATGTAACTTTCCTAGTGGAGAGCATGGAAGTATCATAAGATCTTATTATAGACCAATGATGGAGAGTCTGTCGTTGTTTGTCTCTATGGAGATGTTTATGCTTTGCCTGGAATGTTTCACAGTATGGCATTAAACTTTTATCTAACATTTATTGTATATGTCTTTATGGAGTTTAACAGTGTAGTTTGGAACATTCCAGACAAAGCAATAACATTCTCATGGGGGTGGCAGACTCAAAATAAGTCTGCTGTGTACTGTCTGTATCTAATTATAAGCGTTTTATTGACAGATAATCAGGAAGTGCGTGTTAGCATGCTAGTTGTTGTTAGCAGCAACAGCAAAACTCCGCTCTGGTCTCTCAGAGTTGCTTATAAACTCATCATGGTGAATAATTAGGATGCTCTGAATGCATAAGGTAAGTGAGGAATAACTTTGGACCACTTCAAGCTAGTTTTGTTTTTCATGTTTTTAAGAGACCGTAAATGTCAGATGTTGTGCTTTTACACTGAAACTAACCAGGACTAAACCAAAACCAGATTTGGATTCAACAATAGACTCAACAAGGACCCACCCCATGCTAACGGCCTCCTGGACTGGTGAGATGTCCCTGGTTCTTAAATCCTCCTGACCTGGACCATAAGCAGATCTGCACCTGCACTCTGACATACTGTACAGGCATATTTCTTCATTTGTCCCACGTTTTTCAGAGGTAGTTTCCATTTTAACGAGCCACAGCTGTGTCCCTGAACTCACCGCGAGCCAGGACTTTATTAGAACCAGACCAGGACCAGGGGCTGAGGCTGGACTTCTGCACCCAAAAAAACTACTGTCATAAGTCTTGTGTAACTGTGGGTTTGAATAATACCATAATTCATGGTTCAAATCCACATTCTGTCAGGAGCACTGGAGCAGCCTAGAAACACAAATGTTCTTATATCTGGACGGTATATATAAATGGACATAGCTAACCTGCTAGCCACCGCATTCCAAATAGGAAGTGATCATGGGCACGCTTTGGGCTCCATTGACTCTGGCTCCAATTCACTTAAAATTGTCGCCCCTCTCTCTGTAACTGTCATTACAACTGCCATTTTGGTCTTAAAATGTTCATATTAACTTGCTCTACATGATCCTAGTGTTTTTATTTTGCTATTGTGTCCATAAATCAAGATATGCACATTAATAACAGACAAGTCAGGCTCCTTTTTTCCCCAAGGTCGCTCCCGCTAGCGTTAGCATCAGGTTTAATTGACAGTATTGCTAAGCGCCCGCTCTCTGCTAATCCAGCGGTGCAGGCTGAAGGGGCGTTACCTTCAGCAGCCTCGCTCCAGATTGGCTCTTTGGTTGCTATGATACTCGTGCTTGGAATTCCAAGATCAATGAGCTTTATTTGACTGGAGCCGAACGCTGTGGGTGACGTCACACTCACTTAGTCCACTTCTTTATACAGTCTATGATCTGGATCCTTCTCCAGATCTGAGCCACAATGTGAACTTTTCCAAAATATCCAGAAAGTAACAAATGCTACTAAATAAATGAACTGAGACACTGCAGACAAACAGGAAAAAACTTACATTTAGAGATACTATTTAAATACTTCTCCTGTAGTTTGACTTGACCAGTCAAAAGTCTAGGCACATCATCTCATTTAATGTTTTTTTTTTATTATTTTTACTTTATGTTTATTACTACATTTTCTACATTTTATATAAATAGTTTTAGTATCGATTAGTATCTGATTTTTGACATTTTTGACAACCATAATCCAGGTCTTTTTTTAATCCTTGGTTTTATCATGGGCTAAACTTAAACTTGAATTTAAAGAGGGGGTATTTCACTTCTCTGGGGTATTAACCGCTAATACATAACATATTTAGATCACTGTATTACACTTTATTATTTTGAAAATGATTTGCGAAAAAACAATGTATTATAAATTTCACTTTTGTGTTTGACAGTCCCTCCCCCTTCAGAGCGCTATCACAACACAATCAGCTGCATCCCACAAATTAAACTCTGCACATCACCCTTCAGAGCGCTATCACAACACAATCAGCTGCATCCCACAAATTAAACTACTGCACATCACATCAGGTTTGTGAAGTTGTAGTGTACAGTTTTGTATCATGTTTTTGTATATTTATGGAGAATTGTCTTGTGGGAGCATGGGTGACGTAGGCTTATGGGCGGAGCATTGCACAGAATCTAACAGCTAACTGTAAGGAGGGTTCAAATAGTGCCTGGGAGAGATCGCTAAATTGCTCAAACATACATCTAAAACCTCTTCAGGCATGTTTTTGATGAGGAAAAGCATTTATAACATGGGAGAAAGCTCAAAAAATCAATTTTGCATAATACCCTCTCCTTAAGTAGTATCGTTTTAGTCCATCTTAGAGTTATCATTTTTATTCAGTTCTTTGGAGAGGGTGCTTGATAATTGTGCCAACTCAAATTACAGTTTCACAGCTCTAAAATGTAATGTGTATCAAATGATTCTAGTTATGAAGAGGCATCTGCGTAGGACGCTGTTGTAGTGAGTTTAAGTGCTTAGTTTCATCTCTCTCCTCTCTCCTGTTTTCTGTAATCCTCTGTATATTTGGTTCATTGTGGACTTGTCACTGGATTCGGAGCTCCAAATGAGGCCGTCACAGCGAGCCCGTGGACAAATGCACTTTTGGAGGTCACCCTGCTCTCCGCACTCTCCTCGCTCTCCTCCTCCTCACAGAAATGATACAAACACAAAAATGAACGCGCAATCTGACAAGTTCATTACAGACACCTCAAGACGCAGGCACGGGAGCAGAGACCGGCTCAGATCTGGGGTTTTTCTACAGTCTGGTCTAGAGTCCTGGTTTAGTCCTGGTTTAGTCCTGGTTTACTCCTGGTTAAGCCTGGTTTAATCCTTGGCCATCCCTGTTTTAGTCCAGGTTTGGTCCAAGTTATAGCCCTTGGTCTGTCACATATAGTCCATGTAGAGAAAACTAAATACTCATTGTTCACAGGTATTGATCCTAGAAAAGTCCCATTCACAGGACAGAAATGAACCTTTCCTGAATATCTTTAGAATGATGTTGATCTGTATTTTTCACAAGTATAAGACACATAGACTAGTACACGCCCATGGACCACTATGGAACCTACTGGACACTGAGGATTACACAGATATAAGGCCACATGGGAATAGAAAACAAAGTACCAACATTTAATGTGGAAAATCACAGTATATTGTCTAAAGAAAGAGT
>KN482890.1:5684-20572 GCA_000787095.1 Periophthalmodon schlosseri | reverse complement strand
GTCTCTGCTGGGTCTGGTTTCCTGGAGACTGTTTCCATATGTCTGACCTCATGTTCCTGGTTGACCTCTGAAGTCCCTCCCTCTGTGATGTAGAGCTCTGTGTAGATCTGATTCAGAAGGATGGGGTTTCTTGCTTTAGCAATGCCATCAAACACACACTCAAACTTCTGCTGCAGGTTGGACTTCAGTTTACGCTGACAAACTCCAGAATAACTCCCTGAATGAAGAAAACAGATACAGGCCTGAGTCTCAGAGAATATAAAACAACTGTGAGCACCTTGTTAAATGTGTTAAATGGTCCTACTGCTCCACAGACGCTCAGCCAGCTCCTTCTGCTTCATCCTCCTCAGGAAGTTCAGTGTGATCTTCAGAACAGCCTCACTGCTGCTCCTCTGCTCTTCGTCCTCATCTTTCACAGGCTCAAAGCATTCTGAGTAATCTGTACTAAGAATCTTGTGGAGCTTCTTCAGCTCCTTCTGGACAAAAGTAAAGATGTCCTCCTCCAGAAGCTGAACAAATGCGTTATAAATAACACAAATGCTGTTAGTGTCACATCTGTGTGAAACAAGTCCTCATTCATCTGAACATTTACAAACTTTAGAGAAAGACCTTAAATATGGAGTCCAGCTGAGTCTGATGGTGTTGACCACTGGAGACCTCTGGACCCTGCTGTTCCAGTCTTTGAGAGAGACTAATTCAACACTTATGTTCATTTCAGTTGTTTTATTCAACACTTGTGAATACTCACGGCTCTGTGGCAAAAGCTATAGGATTTCCCATAGACCAGTCACTCCTGAGGGACTCACAGATGGGACCAGGTTCCGATGGAGGATGTTTCTGGTAGATTCTGAGACACAGAAGAAAACACACTTAAGTCACAGTGACTCTTCTTAACACTTGTTCACCTCACTCTAGAATCCATCATCACATACAGTGTATTTTAGTTCTGTCTGTGGTTCAGTTTCCACACCGTCAAACACAAACAACTGTTGACACTGTTGTTATAAAGTAGTCATTAAGATTGTCCATACTGTTTACCATACTGTTACCGGGAGTATACTATAGGGGTTACTGCAGTCACATTCTGTTTCTCTACTACATGCAGTCTGTACCTCACATGTTCTGGTCCACTGTTAATAAATAGCTTGTGTATATTACAAATGGACTGGTTATTGTGAACATATCTACATGTCAGAAGTGGGAAACATCACCAAGACAGTCCATGAAGACAGCTGAATCCGGTAAAACTAAAGAAAGAAAAGATTTGAACTCTGCATAAAGACAGTAATGGAGGATGGATTCTGGGGACCAGATCCTCTCGTCTTTTATGGTGATGTCGCTGAAAACTGGCATAAGTTGGAGCAATAATATGACATCTTCATAGCTGCTACTAAAACCAAGTGTTACAACCCAGCTCAGCTGTAACAAACCAAGACTGAAAATGGTAAAACTAGTTAGATAAATTTATACTTCATTTAAAAAGAATGTTAAGGTAAAAACAAACAAAAAAAAGCTTTTAAAAGAGTAGTTCAATGTGTAAATTAAAGTAATAAAGCTAACCTAACCTAAAGCTAATCTAAAGTATATAAATTACAATAACACAATAACAAACCAGTCTCAAGAAAAAGTCACAAATTAGAAGTGTCACTATTTACACAGTGACAAATCCACACAGGAGACACAGTGCAAAAGTGGCATGCTGTTCACAGACAGAAATCAGCAGCAAGGAGGACTGTCACATCAAGCCTTGCACACAGAAACAAGAGGGATCAACAGCAAACACTTGGTACATGGCTCTAGGAGGAGCTCGAGGCCTGGGGCCGAAACAAGAAAGACCTATATACTCCTCAATCTGGAGGGACCGCAGAATAGAGGCTTATGTGTGTACATTAAGAAACATGGCAAACACACTAATTTTGGTGCATTACAAGACAAGCTAATCAGAGATAGACTAGTTTGTAGTGTCAGCAGTGACAGTGTCAGATGCTCCCTGCTCAAAGAGAATGAACTCACACTTCCCAAAACAGTGTGCATCTGTCAAATAAGTGAACTCACAAACACATGTCCTTGTGTGTCACACCTGTGCCCATGTGTCAAACCTGTGCCCATGTGTGCTGAGTGAGTGATGAGTGTGTGGTGTAAGTGGAGGGTGGAGTTGAACAGTTTTATTACATCTTGTCCAAAACCAGGACCACTTGTTTTGTGAATGAAATGTTAGTAACTTATATGTGATAATGTTTGGTGATATGGTCATGTGTCCCTCTACTTTTAGATTCTGTAAATTGTTCCATCAACCTGCCCAGGGACGACAGGTGGAATTGATAATTTTCTGCTATAACCTGGTACAATGTATCTTTCCTTTTGGTCAGTGTTTAGTGTGCACTGTCCCTGTGTGAATAAAAAAACATACCATACCATACAGACCAGCACAGTAAAGCCCTCTCTACTCCAAAACACAGGACTTCTGCCAGTGTGGGCACTGTACAACTAAGACACATCCACACATTCAAAAAAGCAACAATTACAAGAAAAGACCAGAGAATGTCAAGCATTTCAAACTCATGGTTCATGAGCAATGCAGCATGAACAAGTCTCTCCATGGCCTAGCACCAAAGTACATCTCTGACATCTTCGTGCCATATGAACCATCTCACACTCTGAGGACCTCAGGAACCCACCTCCCTCTTCTTCTGTAGCCCTAGTGTAGTCCAGGTTTAGTCCTGGTTTAGTACTGTTTTAGTTGATGTCTTTTTTATTCTGTAAAGCTCATTGAATGACTTTGTGTATGAACTGTGTTATAATAAACTTGTCTGTTTGTCTGGGCCATGGCAGTTTTATCTAAATTATTAAAGTTAGTTGCTCTCTTCCTTTCCTGAAAGAAGTTTGTCAACTGTTGGCTCTTTTCAGAGTCCATTTTAATTCCAGTTTCATATCAAAAGTATCTCTGTTGGAGAAACACAGCCGTTAAAGGCATGTGACTTCAGCAGGTCCAGCGGGTGATGGGCCTGGACTAGAGTCTCATAGAAGACCTTTTATAGGCCAAAGACATAAGTGTGTTGCATTTCCTGCTGCTGAGATGAGCATGAAGTTACTCCTCACAGTCACAGAGGTCATCTGCAGCTCTCTTACACTTATGTTGAGTTTAATAAAAAACAAGTCATCCATATCATTCTAAAAAGGCTGTTAACATAAAGTCCTGACATTATGAGGTGTTGTGAGTCTGACTTACTGTGGACCATCTTCTCTTTTAAAATTAATCCCTTGTCCCATAGAGTCATCACTCTTGAATGAGACGGCGCTGACCCCAGGAGCAGGTCTGTGGACACAGATGGAGCAGTGGCTTTAGTCTGAGCTCTGAAGAGGACAGTGGTGGAGCGTTAGTGATCCTCTCTTACCTGTGAGCTCTGGGGGGGTGAGAGGTTTTAGAGGGAGGGCCTCCGTCCTCTCTGTCCTCTCTCTGATCCATGCTCAGTCCAGGTGCTGCGTCATGTGATCTCAGATCCTCAGGAGGAGCCGACGCATGAAGATCACTGCAAAAAGTCCACTCTAAAATCAAACATATGTAACCATGTAAATCCAGAAAATATTTTTTATAGCTCAAAAAGACCTCACAACTAGCTATAGCAGAAATAAAGAGAAACCAAAAGAACACGTAAAAACGTAATGAAATATTTAAAAAATTAGAAATGAAAAAGCCACAGACTGAACCAAAACCAAAGAAAGTCTCATTTTAGTTCAATCCATAGCCCAAAAGTCCAAATCACTGCCAGAAGACGGTTAAAGCAAATCTTTATAAATATGTGTGAAATAAAAGTCTTTTAAAACCACTGAAAAAACACAATTATGTCTATTCAAGAACAGGTCTATAACCAGGAAATAAACAAGAACTAACTCAGGTCTAAACTAAATTTGTACCAAACCAGGACTAAACCAGGTCCAAACCAGGTATAAAGTAGTACAGAACCAGGTCTAAACCAGGTCTAAACCGGATCTAAACTGGGACTAAACCAGGTCTAAACCAAGACTAGACCAGGACAAACCCAAGTCTAAACTTAATCTGTACCAAACCAGGACTAAACCAGGCAAAAGGTCAGCTCTAAACCAGGACTAAACTAGGACTAAACCCACTGTTGAATCTAGTCAAACTTGTCAAACCTCAGGCTGCACCTCAATAGTCCCAATTATGAGTGAGCAAAACTATGTTAAAATGTAGATGTAAAATGGACACAAACCAAAGTCAAACATAAAAGATATTCAACTGTGACAAAAGAGTCAAATAGTAGATTCAGAAACATATTTTACTGTAAAAGAAATGTAACATTATCTCAAGTTATAAAGCAGGACTAAACCAGGACTAAACCAGGACTAAACCAGGACTAAACCAGGACTAAACCAGGACTAAACCAGGACTAAACCAGGACTAAACATATTCTACTGTAAGACCAATAACTTGAAATGAACCAGGACTAACTCAGGGCTAAACTAAATTTGTATTAAACCAGGTCTAAAGTTCAGGACTAAACCAGGACTAAACCAGGACTTAACCAGGGCTAAATTAAATCTGTATTAAACCAGGACTAAACCAGGTCTATAGATCAGAACTAACCCAGACTTAACCAGGGCTAAATTAAATCTGTATTAAACCAGGACTAAACCAGGTCTATAGATCAGAACTAAACCCAGGACTAAACCAGGACTAAACCAGGACTAAACCAGGTATAAACCAGGACTAAATCAGGGCTAAACCAAATCTGTATTAAACCAGGTCTAAATTTCAGAAGTAAACCAGGACTACACAGCAAATTTGAGGGGTAGAAAAAATAGTTAACCAGAAAAGTATAAAGGTGGAACTATTTAGGAGTTTATTCAGTACGTTTTGCGGCACATTCTGTTATCCAGCAGATAGATGGGGTTCGATTTTGGGGTTAATTGAAGGGGTGTTCAAGAGCGCCCCCTGACACCCTGTGGAAGTTAGGATTAGAGCGCAAATTTCTCTTTCTTTCAGAAAACGCAGCAAGGTCTTCATCTCGAGGTAGGTAAAACTAATTATTTTATAGTAAATTACATTATTTCTGCAGCAATTATGTGTGTAATCGAGCTATCGTACTAAATAACTAGACCATAACGTTGTAAAACTTGATATTGAACGTGTTTTTAGCGGACTCATGGCCGTTGGTGTCTCCTCGTCGGCAGCCTAAGCCACACTTTCTGACCTTATAGACAGACGTAAATGTCTCAAATATAGCTCTAAATGCTGTTTTTCGGGAAAAAGGGGTCAACAACAAAGCGCCTGTTCATCTCAAATGCAGGCGAGGCGCCGCTTATCGAGGTAAGCCAAGCGCTCACTTCTAGCTTCACATAGCACAGCGAGCCTATCTGTGAACCAAGAACGCTGCGTGCTCCCAGCTAGGCTAACAACCAGCACGTGGATTCATTACAATTTAGCATAGATACGCTGGTCTGTTATCCCTGAGAGCATTTTCAAAAAGGGGAGAAGGGAATTTTTGATTTCAGTGCTTCACTTGGAGCCAGTGAATTTGTCTGCCTGCAAAGACCTAAATGCATTTGGTGATGGGAAACTGGGCTAAATCTGTTGTTTTTTAGGAACACTTATATGACATGGAAAGCAACTCTGGGTTCCTTCAGTGGTGTCTAAAAACTGTGCAGCGCCAGTCAAGAATGGTGTCTACAGCTCTCAGCAAGCAACCACACAAAGGTGGCCCAACGTCTCCAAGACTGCTTGCTTCTTCTGCGCAGCATGAGGGGGGGATGAATGCCTGGAAGCAATAGCACTTCTTACTCACACAACTGACAAAGAATTGGTCTCAAAGATGAGACAAACCTTCAGTCCTCAGCAACAGCTCCTCAATGATCCACAATAGATAATCTGCAGATGTTTCCTCGCTTTATGGAGACAAAACGACTGGTAAATATGAAATATGAATTCACACATCTTGTGGCAGCATTGGAAAGAATGAATACTGATAGGGGGTAATAATTGTTGCTGGTTCTCCATTAATAGATTTTACAAGACTTTTCTTTGATGTTTGAAGATGAGGTTTCTGCAAGATTCCATGAAAAATGGACCATGAACTTTAAAGAAATCAAAGAAGCACAGACCCTGAAAAAGACATCTCTTCTTAGAAAATGTCCAAAGGCAGCCCTCAATGAAGCTACCACCCCCACAGAGGAGCAAGGTAAATACATACAACTTGTATATAATTCATTTCCTCACAGGGGATAATAGTTCGCTTTGATGCACGTTAGGATCGTATTTATATTGACAAGTAATGATTTGTTTTAGAGTGGGGCAGCGATATGTGCTCGCTGATTCTTCTGCTGTATTCTTTCGCCGCAAGCTGCTGGAAAAAAGCGGGCAAAGAAAATCAGTGTTGGAAGCTACAGAACATCTGGTGAAATATCAAAAAGTTTGTTTAAAGAAGTCTTGCACCTTTTTATAAGCAAGTGTCTTATAATTGATTGTTATATTTTTGTGTTTATTTCAGTCCTTCCAAAGCCTTGAGGATCACCTTCTGACCGTGGAAGGAAATCCACAGCCACATCTCCTCGCCCAGGGAACATCAAAAGCCCAGGTTTCATTGTTCTGCTTTGTTCTCAACAAAAAGCTGCTTCCCTGCCAGTCAGGCACATCTTTGGGGGCGTTTGACAAACTATTTTCAATGTCATTTTGTCATTAGCTTAAGATATGATGACTCCCTGTCCAGCATGTAAACCTTTTTACAGACAACAGATTACAACAGACACTGGCACAACTGAAGAAACCCTCAAAGTAAAACAGCTGAGAGCAAGACTATTAAACAAGCAATAGTCAGACACATTCCAACGAGATGTCTAGATGTGACCTTTGCACTTTGTTATTTAGCACTGCTTTGTTTTTATTCTTGCATCTCAAATTTATCCATTGAATGTGCCCCGGGAAATATCTGAGACTAAAATGTGGCCAGGTAGGCTGTGGCTTAATGTTCAGTTGTTTTTTTGTTTTTTTGTTTTTGTTTTTTGTTTTTTTAAATGCATTGCTGTAAAAATATTGTTCATGTTCAAAAGTACAAATGTACTTTAATGTAAGTAGATACAAAACATTTATTTTAGTATTTGCTAAATAAAATGTCTTATTTTGGCAGGTAATGGCTCATTTCTATAATTTTATATGGACAAAATTAATATTATAATAAACCCCCAAATCTTAACTCCCTAAAAGGGTAAAAAATTACAGTGTAAACCAGGACTAAACCAGGACAAAACAAGGACTAAAACATGTCTAAACCAGGACTAAACTAGGGCTAAACCAGGGCTAAACTAAATCTGTATTTAACCAGGTCTAAAGATTCAGTACTAAAACCAGGACAAAACCAGGATTAAACCAGGTCTAAACCAGGTCTAAACCAGGTCTAAACCAGGTCTAAAGTTGAGAACTAAGCCCAGGAATAAACCAGGTCTAAACCAATACTAAACCAGGACTAAACCAGGACTAAACCCAGTGTTGAAAAAAATTAAACTAGTGAAACCTGAGCGGATCCAAAGAGTCCAACGTGTCTCAGAGAAAAGTGTGTGGCTGAAGAGGCTGTTTGTGCATTTTTCCCAGAGTGACTCAGAGCCGCTCCTCTATTGACTGCAGTCCTGGTGGGCGGAGCTTCTCACAGGTGAGTGACAGGAGGCTGTTGCTGAGCTCTGTGACTGTTTATATCTCATTTAGTCTGACACAGCTGAAATGAGCCAGTGGGACACAAATATGGAGGAGAGGAATGCTCCGGTTCTGATAAGGACTAAACCAGGACTAAAGACAAACTCACCATGATCTGTTCACTATTTTCACCCCTGTTATCTACAACTGGGGCCAGTTTAGTCCTATACTGAGACTTGAAACTACTGCATTTTTACTTCACTTCTGTTTAATAGTACATTTTACTACTTGCACTACTTCATCATTAATGTTGCCACTAGTTTCTGGACCAATGACTGTTCCACTGTTGATTCTGTAACTTTCTGTCGGTTAAATCAACAGTTTTGATAAGCCCTGTGAGGCCACAATAAAAATGAAGTGAATTCAAGTTATATTAACAATGAATATGATGGTGGATACCCGTCCAATGCCCTGGAGGAAGACAAGTCAGAGGAAGACAACGTACAAGTAGTACAACAACCACAGAAAACACGGCTACACCTGCACGACTCAGCAGAAGAAGACATGAGCGTGAAAGAAGAAGAAGCAAAAGTGATGCAGACAAAGCACATTCGAGGATTGCCTCTGTCTGTTCTTATCTTGAATTTTATGATGAAGCCCTATTGTAAAAATGTAATTAATAAATTATAAAAAATAAAAATATAACTTGCCTCCTGTGTCCTCCAGACCCCTGTACTGGATTATGGGGTGTACGTACATGCAGACTTTTATACACACACCTGTTCCTGTTTTTAAAGTTTTATATTGACTTGTTTACTTGTTTGTTTTGTTTGTTTTTGTGCCTTTATTGTATTTTAAACAGGCCGCCCTGTATAAATAAAGATAAATAAAAAAATAAACCAGTAAAATTGTTGTTAGCGCTACCATCATGGCAAAGTATTGATAGTATCGATACTGACTGAGGTATGGAAAAGTATTGATCCTGCTCTAAAAGAATCAGTACTTGTAGAAGATTACTAAAGGACTTATGTCATAAAATGTACAAACACATGGCTAAGATTTTGACACAACAAACATGTCACACAGCTCCTACATAAAGGACACGAATATTTGTACTTTAGCACTGCTGTAGCCTTAAAACACACCTCCTCATGTCTGGAAACACCTCCTCATGTCTGTTTGTTTTTACTGCTTTCTACACTTTGTACAAATGTGGAAGACACCAGGTGTATGAAGTCAGATGGATGGAGTTTTGTAGCAAAGACAAAAAGTTAAAAAGCTCAGTTGGTGGAGCATTCGTCCATTGAGCTGAAGGTTGGCAGTTGGCGGTTCGACATAAACATCATTGGCTGAGGGGTCAAATCCACTGACCCGCAGGTTGGCGGTGCGATTTCAACTCCCACAGATGAATGCTGTCGTTGTGTCCTTGGGCAAGACACTTAACCCACCTCGCCCCCAGTGTCTGCGTGCACTGGTGTGTGAATGTGTGTGTGAATGGGTGAGTGGGTCCCTGACATAAAAAGCTTTGAGTGACTTGAAGGTGGAAAAGCGCTACATAAAAACGCAAACATTTACCATAATAAGTTATAGTGTGTGTGTACATTTGTAAATTAAACCCTGCAAAAAGTAAATTATGAGATGTAAGTTTATCTAATTCATATGTGTTACTGGGATTGTCTGAGAAGCAAAGAACTGAAAACACTGGAAACACACATCCCTACCGCCAGTGATGGAAGAATACTTTGAAAATGTAGTTACAGAATACTGAATACTGCTGATACATGGTCCAGTCAAAGAACTGTATTCTGAGTACTTCAAATACTTTTACACAGAGTTTCATTTAAATTATAGAGTAAAAATGCAGCACAGGATTAAAACAGCTTCATGTTTGTTTCACTGTTTGTCCTGCATTTATTTATCACTGATCAGAAGCTAAAATCCCACCTGCCTCACCACAAAACCAGACTTCAATATTTTTCTCACTGATTCTGTGCAGTTTGAAGCCTAAATATTGTGATCAAGTACCTCCATGTATTCTTTTTATTTTAGTAAAGTAACTGTACTCTGAATATCACCAAATGAAAGAGTAACTGTACCAGAATACAGTTAATCAAAATGTGTATTCAGAAGCTGTATTCTCAGTACATGTATTCAGTTACTTCCCAACACTGTCACCGCTCTGGTCTGTGAGTCGGCCTGTCTCCGTAACACATTTTGAAGCACCATATTCAGCTACAGAGATGTACTGCCTTAAACCATAATACTGAAAAAAATACTTTATACGAGTCTCAATTCTCAGTACACCTTGGGTTTATTGGTGTGTGTGTGTGTGTGTGTGTGTATGTGTGTGTGTGTGATATATTCATATGTGTGTGTGTGTGTGTGTGTGTAATATATTCACATGTGTGGTTGTGTGATATATTCATATATGTGTGTGTGTGTGTGTGTGTGTTTGTGTGTTTCTGATATATTCGTGTGTGTGTGTGATATATTCATATGTGTGTGTGTATGTGTGTGTGTGATATATTTATATGTGTGTATGTATGTGTGTGTCTGTACTTATTATGAAGATTTGCTGTTTTGTTTTGTTGTGTTTAGTTTTTTTTTTCCATTTCCATTCCCATCATCATTCTGACTTTTACAGTTGCGTCTCCCTCTTTACTTTGACAGCTCCAAACCTCTGTCTTGTATCCCAAATTTCCCTCTTTTGAATGTCCACTTAATGCCTCTTTCTTGTAAATATGCACTCTATGTTGTACATATGGATGTTTGCAAAATAAATTAAAATTAAAAAATACTTGATACCACTGATACAAAGCAGGATAATCCCAGTAAACCTCATGATAGAGACAGTCTCATTAAAAGGCCTTAGCTGCAGTACATAAATGACAGAGTCAACTGATAATTAGCCATGGCAGTTATTAATTCTAGCTTCTACACCTCAAATTTATCCTATTACATAAAAATGGCAAAAATCTCCCACTAGTGCCAAGAAAAAGTCCCCATGATAAATACTGAGCCCCAAATTATATTGTTCTAGTGATCATATAGTGAACGATAAGTGACAGGATTAGAGAGTGAGAGTTGTGTAAAGTTCTGATAAACTCATCGTGGTGAGTTATTACGGCGGTAAGGTAAGTGAGGAATTACTTTGGACCACTGCAAACTGTTTAAAATGAACTAGTTCTGTTTTTCAGGTTTTTAAAACAGTAAAAAATCAAGTACAGGGCCTTTAAACATTCAGGCAACTCTTGTCAAACCAGTTTCATTTTGCATTTTTGTCTCAAGAATCTTTAACAGTCAAATGATCGTCTCTGAGTAAGTTTAAGACAAGTCTCAGCAGAGAAAAAAAACACTTAGTTCTTTATGGTCAGATTGTGTTAAACTAAAGCTCAGATTAAAGTCTAACTTGAGTAACAGAGCTTCAGACAGAGCAGTGCTTCAGTTAGCTCCACCCCCCCAGAGAATGTTGATGATATCAGCTGCAAAGTATCAGTTTGTATGTATATGCATGTGTTTGTATATTCATTTTAAACTTTGTGTTTTTAGTGGACACGCTGAAGGACCCGTGAGTGTAAAGTGCACAGACATAAAGTGTGTGCGGCTCGGGGTTTTCAGAGAGCTGTGTGTGTCAACCACAGCGAACTGGAGCACAGGTGAGTCCAACACTAATTTGGAGCCGAGTTCCATATTTGGAATTATCACCGCGAGTATCATAGCAACCAAAGAGTCAATCCGGAGCGAGGTCGCCCGCACCGCTGGTTTAGCCGGCAGCGACAAAAAGGCAAAATAAAAGCAGTTACGGGCCACAGTTTTTTTAATGTAAAGTGAACTGGTACCAGAGTCGATGAAGGTGGAAGCGCGTCCACGATCACTTCCTATTTGGAACGCGACGCTAGCAGGTTAGCTATGTCCACTTCTATATATATATAGACTGTGCATCTAGTTGAGCTGTGATTGTAACGGAGTATTTGTTGTAGTGGGAGCACAGGTTAAAGCGGCCTCTATAATGTTTTTGTTTGTTCCAGTGTAAGTCTGTCTGACGCCTAAAGACCTAAACATCCTCTGCTCTGGATTCTGCAGCCATGACAACCACCGACTCACAAACCAAACAAGGTAAGGGACATTTAAAGCTGCACTATGGAACTTTTCTGGTGAAGGATACACCACCTGCTCGTCTCCGTGGAGATGTTATTGTTACACAGTATGGCATTAAACCTATTTATCGAGCGTTTATTCCATTACTGGTGTTGTTATTGCTACAAAAATACTTTGGAGTGTGAGCTGTAATTTGGTCTGATGGAGTCACCTTCTTGTCTCCATTTAATGCCATATTGTGGAACATTCCAGGCAAAGCAATAACATTTCCATGGAGACAAGCACATTATTTTTTGGTAGAAAAGTCATTCAAATGTTGTATTACCAATAAATTCTTTTAAATTGAACACAAAACAGTGTATTCTATAACATGTAACCTTCTTGTGGCCCTTTTCACTTTGACTTTTCAAAATGGCCGCCGTTTCTATAGATGATTCCTGTTCTGTTCAGTGCCCCAGGAGATGGAGTCCTTGCGCCTTCTACTGGTGCGATATTTCGTTTTGGCCTTTGACCTGCTGCCTAAAGAATCCACATGAAGTTCTATTTGAACATTTCAGTGCAAAGAGATAACTGCACACACCATGTGCTCCAGCTCTCTTGAAGGTGTGTGATGTAAAAAGGGCTGTGGGGGAGTTTGGAGTCAATTTAAACCAGACCTTTTCTGCAAACTGGACTTTTCAGATCTTTAACCACGTTCTAGTCGTTTCTTCTCATTGAGCCTCTGAAGTTGTATTTGGAGTGATTCCTGTTTGAGTAATCTTTAATCTCTTATTTTCAAGACTCCATTTTGCCGAGACCCCCATTTTCACCTCCACAGGTACACGCCCACTGTGACGTACACGCCCACTGTGACGTACACACTTCCTTCTCCAGTTTTAATTTCTTAATTGGTGACATGTGTTTTTATTGCTAACTATGTACTAAAAAGACTTGCATTCTTACTGTGAGTGCGCTCGCCTCTCCACAGATCTGACCTGTAACTTGACAAGTATTTTTTATGATTGTGTGAGACCTGCTGAAAAGGCTGAGGGTTTATTTTTAACACGTTCAGAATTTGAACAAACAAAAATATACAGATAAAAACTGAAAAAACCCGACTGATTCAGTTGTTTCTGTTGAACAAAATTCAGCTCAAATCTTTATCAAAATCACAACATTTGAAGCTTTATTTGATCTGAAACAAGTAGTTTTACTTTTTACTCTTTAAGTACATATTTAAACTTTAATACTTTTACTTAAGTAGATTTATTCATGTGATGATACTACTACTACTACTACTATATGACTTGTGTGTTCAGTTTGTATTTGAGAGGAAATAAAACATTCTAAAATACATCTTTTGACAAAATCAACATTTACAAAGTGTTTTTTCTACAGATTTGACTGTTCTATTTTACACAGAGGAGGGTGAGTCTGTCGGAGCACACACACACACTGAGGAGCCATGAGACCAGAGCCTAAACCCAGGGAGCAGAGGCTGAGTGAATGTGGTGTTGAAGGTGTGGAGGTGGGTCAGTTGGTCAGAGGAGACTGTGTAGAAGGACAGAGAGCCAGCAGGACAGTCCACAAACACTGCTACTCTCCCAGAAGATGAGGAACAGGGCTGAGGGAGGAGGGTGCGTTTGTTATTATGACGAACAGAGAAACCAGCTTCAGAACAGTCCAGACTCCAGGACTGATCATTCCATCCAAACACACTGTCATAACTGCGTTCTTTCCTTTTGATTCCTCTGTAAGACACTGATATATAAACCTCTCCACTCCACTGCACCTCCCAGTAACAGCGACCAGTCAAACCAGTGGAACACAGAATCTGAGGCCTGTTGTCAAATCTGTCCTGATGACCTGGATACGACTGCTCCTTTCTCACACGTGTCACCTTCTTGTTTTTGTCAGACACTTTGAGTTTTCTGTGAGCTGTGTTTGGATCCAGAGTGAGATCACAGAAATCTGATGGAGAGAAGACACAACACAGCAGCAGTTAGTCCCATGTGGAGACACAGATTTAATTATAGTTTAATATGGGTGAATCTATTCATGAAAGATGTATTTAGAAGTTTTCAATTATTTATGATGAATGTATTATTATGATGATTTTATTCATTCATTGCAGTCTTATATTTGGCTAATGTTTCTTTTGCATCAGCTCTATATTTCCTTTAGTTTCAGACCCTCACACACATCTATTTCATATTATTTTCAGTAAAACTTGAGTTTGTTGCTGCAGTGACGAAGTGCAGCTCCAGTCTCTGACGTCACTCCACACATTCCTACACTCCTCTGTGCTCCATGACACAGACTTTCTCCTTTAAAATGTCTCTAAATGAATCCACAGTCACTTTTACTTGTGTGTAGACAGTCCTGTGCTGAGTCCAACAGCTGTGTGTAACCCGCACTTCCTAAGACTCTTATTAGGATGCCACTTCCTGTCGTCTGCTCTGCCTTTAATTTGCGGGGTCACAGAGGTCACTTCCCTGTCTCCTCCTCCGCTCCTCACTGTGGCTGTGGCATGCTCAGGTCGGCGTCTCGGGTAAAACTGCCGATTTCTGGACTAAGACATATTTTTCCTCATTCCGAACTCTTTACCTCTCAGCGGTCAGGTTTTTTTTTCCTGGATTGAAAAAAAAAGAAATGTGGACTACAAACCTCACACCTTGATGGCGAGCTACCCAAATCCTATGCGGTAGGAAAAAACTCACTCATCCTACTGCCTTCACTTGGATTCTATATCATTTTTTTTTGGGACCGAAACATGGACTCTGCTTGCAAAATCATCAGTATAAACTAACAATACAAAGAACATTGAATTTATGAAACGGCCCATAATACAAATACTGGTCAATGCACATTCCTATTTGTCTTTTTTTTTTTTTTTTCCTTCAATACATTCTTTCTTTAAAATTTCAATACTGGCTGTTTGTGTTTTTATTCACACCCCAGGCTCATACCAAGAACTAGCCTTCTGATGCTACCTTAGTATTCGTACTTTACTTAACGTGGTCGAAGTCAACCCCCTAGCCTACAATCGTTACATGTGCCTGTGTCAGTGTGGCTCCAGGGCTCCTCCTTTGCTTCCAGCAGCAGTAGTTCTGATGGGGCTCGGTGCTCCTCCTTTGCTCCCAGCAGCAGTAGTTCTGATGGGGCTCGG
>KN482889.1:107253-138290 GCA_000787095.1 Periophthalmodon schlosseri | reverse complement strand
CTGTGGAACATTCTAGACAACGTAATAAGATCAGACCTCTCCACCTGAAAAGTTTCATAGTGTGCCTTTAACATTTAAACTGAGGTAAATGGTTGTGACTCCAGTTTGTGTTGAATCATTGAATCTGATGCTTTTTAATAAATACGATTTCGTTTTGTTTACACATCTTTTTTATTTGTCTGTATTCACCTTATTCTGGAAGTTGCCGTGGGCGCCGCCATCACCATTCGGGTTGTATTATTTTGCGTGGGGCTGCCGATCTTGACAGTAAATAAGTTCTATATGGACTACTATGGTGTTTTGCTCAAATCAAACTGCTTTATATCAGATTTTAGCACCAAAACTTAACTGGCATAACTTAATTAAACGCAAAAGTGGGCGGGGCCGAATAAGGTCAGTAGCCATGGTTGTTATAGGCTCTTTAGCTGCAGAATTGTGTTAACGTCCTTTGTATTTGGGAGTCCTGGGATGATGATGATGTAGCCATAGCTCGGGGGCTCAAACAAGCAGGAACCGTTTCAGTGGTGTGAGTTTGAATCTGCACAAACATTAGTTGACAGAGAAATCCTCCCTTGGCTCCAGTTTTTTCATGTTTGGTTGCTCCCAAGTAATGAACACACTTTAGAAGAAGCCTGTACTCCGACGCTGCTACGTCTCCACTGCCACAGTTTTCAAGGTGTTTAGGCTTTATTAGCTTTTTTTTTTCTTTTCTTTTCATTTTTTTTTGTTCAAGTCGATCACCTTGAAGAGCCACTTTAGTCTGGTGAACACTGTTGGGCAAAGGAAAAAGCATCAAGTAATTGACTGGAGTAATTTAATTTATGCAGTTAAACAGGATTGGAGACGTTTTCACCAAAAAGGCCCAAAGAAGAGCACCTTGTAAATGCCAAGTTAATGTCACTTGATTTAGAAAACACTTTGAGAAGAAGGGGATTTGCATCTGAATACAGTCATAACACTTACTTAGATTACCTGCTTAAATGGAACACAGTTGTCAGTACAACACAGGAGCAGGGAATAAAGAGGAAGCAAAACAAATACATGTATCTGTAGTGACTTCTGCACAATGTTTTGGAGTTTTGTTTTTCCTTTAAAAATAAGTGTATGGACAAGAGACACACCGAACCTGAAGGAACAAATGTCTACACATATTGTCCAATGAGGTTCATTGGGTCTTCGGTTAGATTATTTTAATAGATTCTTTTTCCAGTCCAAGGTTTAGTTTGTTTTCATACCTAACAGTTTGGGCTGCTCACTAGCGCTCTTCCTCAGAGTGGTCATGTGATGTTGCTGTGACGTGTCCGGTCAGCTGATTTAAACAGGTTTTTAGCGCTGTCTTCTTACCGGTGGAGGCAGGACGACAGCGCCATCTGCAGTCCGACTTCTTCAGTACAGTATCTCAGGTGTGTGAGAGTAAAAAGTCCCCCTCGTCCCGGTTTATAGTCCCGTGGGCACGTTTCTGTATTTCAGTGTTTGTCGTCTTCTGTCCCAGTGATGTTTGCTTCGTCTCAGTCCATAATGTGGTTCTCTCTTTTACACTGGTCAGAAATGGCCGATTTGACTTGGTGCTGTTTTACTTTGTGCTTTGTTGCTCGTGTGCACGCCTTCGCTGTTTCCTTCTCGCATTCTGGCCTATGTTCCTTTTTTGTACTGAATGCCCTCCCTGTTTCCCAGATGTATGTTTTATTGCAAGACACGCAGGGTATTTTGTACATGACATTACATTTGTGCTCCAGTTCTGTTTTAGCTAACAAAAATGTTATAAGCATAAGTGCTCTTACTGTTTATCTGATGGCCCGTTTTTATTTGTTTTTTGTGAAGAACAGTTTAGCCCCATCTAGGCTGTTGGAAGGCACTATATAAACTTCCATTGATTGATTGATTGTCAGCTTAAGTTGCAGTTTAAGACAAAACTGAAAACCTACCTCTTTTCTCTGGCATTTAATACTAGCTAGACAGGGTATGTTGGTGTTTCATTGTTCTTTTTCTATGTATCGTATTATCTGTATATTTGTGTTTTGTTGACTTTTTATGTTAAGCACTTTGGTCAGCTGAAGTTGTTTTAAATGTGCTATTTAAATAAACTTGAATTGAGTTAAACTATACAATAGAACTTTTGACTTTTCTGATTTATTTGTCATCACCTCTAGCATCTGTAACTTGGTTGAAATATACGATTTTTAGTTGCTAACTCATTTCTAGCTCATTTCTCATGATGGTAAATGGTCACATTTTTATATAGTGCTTTTCCAGCTTCAGGGCGCTCAAAGCTCTATACATCAAGGAACCACTCACCCATTCACTCACACATTCATACACTAGCATACGCAGACACTGGGGGCAAGGTAGGTTAAGTGTCTTGCCCAAGGCCACAACGACAACATTCATCTGTGGGAGCTGGAATCACACCGCCAACCTGTGGGTCAGTGGATCTGATCGCTCTACCAATGATGTTTATGTCGAGAGGGGGATTCGATTCAGTGGACAAACACTCTGTCGCCCCTCAATTATTAATTCAGAACTATTGTTTTTTAGACCTCAGTTTCCAATTTTTTCCCTTGCCAGTTTGTCATGTTTTTCTCCTGTAGCTTGGTGACCCTGGTAAAGCCACAGCAGAGGTGTTGGTTGTGGGGGAATCTGGAGGTGGATTAGAGGTGAGAGCAGGTTTGCCGCTGTGCACCGCTGAGCATCCAGCTCCAATAATAAGAGCTGGAAGCAGACACTTCACATTGGCCTGACTTATCGATTGGGTGAGTCCGCGCTGTAGCAGTCAAGGGTTAATAAGCGCTCAAAACAATCTGGGAGTGCGCACAACTGCTCTGACGGACACGTTTAAAAAACAGGTAAATGCGCGCGTATATATTTGTGTGTGTTTTTCCAGAATACTATAGGAGAGAAGAGGGAGATTACTGGTCTATGCAGCGGTAATGTGTGATGTGTGGGTTTGACAGCCAAAGCTATTACAGTGATGTGGCTGCAGGCTGAGAGCAGTGTTGATGGGCAGCTGTGCACATACGGACTGACCATCTATCACAGAGCGTCTCTCTCCATCGCCATGTCAACTGTTTGCCTTCACCGGCGTTCAAACTCGCTCATCTATTTCCTGCACAAAACACCCTGCTATTACTCCTTCACCTCGGCTTTAGTCAAGTGCTTTCAAAATTACATCCAAATGCTCCGGACACATGTCAAGGGGGGCAGCTCAAATCCTCATGTTATCTGGAGGAGGACCTGACTGCCTCTAATGGTGCACATCAAGACCTTCCAGACCAGGACTGGCTGAGGAGGAGGAGGTTATTGCCGCTATTCATTTGTATATAAATAGTCTATAAATAGTTTTGCAGTTGCCTTTAACAACAGTAGTGTGGTTCCCATGACAACTTTTCTATGAGTTTGTAACATTTGTAAATTTGTCTTAAAATGATTGAAAGCGCATAGCCTGAAGTGCAGGGTCGGCGTCAGACATTTTTGTTCTTCAATGGGGGGGCTCACTTAACATGTTAATTCAGAGTCTTACATGGATGCGAGCACACCCCTCCCCCCGCCATGTTTGCAAGTTTAAATGTAGTCAGCGCCTCTAGTGATTTATGAAAACTATGTGCTAGGAAAGTGGGGCAAAAATCTTTGGGGGAGCTATGAGGGAGCATTGGCCATTCTAAGGGAGGATAGGATACATCTAATGTGAGGGCAGATGGGTTCTGCTTTGGAGAATTTCGTGGGTCATGTAGAACTAATGGCCCTTTAAAAGTTCAAGAACATTCTATTGTCAGTTTTAATAGTTCATCTTTTGTGCTTATTTTTGGTTATAAAGTCCTTAATATTTAGATTTGATGTCAGTTCCTCATTGGAAATTGGTTGTGGTCTATTTCATTTTGCCTCCAGTTTCCTCCTTTCCGTAAGTTTGCACATTCTGTTGACAGAGCATTGTTTACTGCCCTATTGCACACACTTCTTACTGATTCATACTCCTTCTCTGACAACTTTATTCCTGTTTTCTCCAGCGCTGCCATTGCTGGGACAGTGGCAATATTCAGTTATTAAGAGCATCCATATCGTGTTCTAGACTGGAGCCTGCAGTCATGGCGTATACAGTTAAATTGTCTATACAGATGCTAATGCTAACAACAATGAGAGCGTGTCTCACAGCACGGCTCTCAGCCAAACTCTTGGACAAAGAGCTTAATGCTTTTTGGCCCACGAATAGGATGGATGTGCTTCATAATGAAATAGCCCTGAACGTCGTTAACAGCTGAAATATTAGGTTTGAGGTTTCATACAAGTTTGGCTATGATTAACTTAGATGTAATTTATGTTTTCAAAGATAGTCTGGAGGCTTGTATTAATACAGGGCAGTTTATTGCTTGTCCAAGAGTAATGTTGTTTTTAATTTATGATTTATGCCCATGTAGCCATCAGCATTCTGAGGACAACAGCACTGCTGTTAAAAGAGTGGATCACAGAGAAACACCAAGAGGTAGCTGTGAATTATATTGTTTTTGAAAGTTTGTTTATGCACAGTGCTGCCATGTGCAAAATCACTCTTTGATGTTCTTTAAAAATAGATATACTTTTAAGAGACTAATTAGCTTCTAATGATCACCATTTTTAACATCACCAATTTATTACATTCATTTACAGGGTGTTTTTTCACAGTGATTATGTTTTTTTTTTTTTTCTTTTTTATGTTTTAGTTTGGAAATGTGTAATGACCACAGTTGAGCCATAAAAACACAAACACAACACTCTAATACAATGCAATGAAACCCATCACTGCGTTCTCTGTGGAAAAGTGGGTTGGCCATCACTGTCTATTAGAATGAAATGTATCTATAAGGGACTACTTCAAAACCTGTCAGAATACCTCACCTGCTTGTTAAGAATTGATAGTTGCACCAAAACTCAGACGGGAAAGAGGCTTTTAGCTGTTTTGCTTCACAAAAATGAAATACACTCCGAGGAAAAGCCAAACTGGATACTTTGGGGCCACAATCGCAGTTTAATAATCTGGTAACAAACTTTTACACACACACCTGCACCTGTTTTTAATGTTTTACATGGACTTGTATACTTATTAGTTTTGTTTGATTTTTGTTTGTGTAGTATTTTGAACAGGGCACCCATGAAAAAAAGAGTCTAAGTGCTCATTGGGTCTCCCTGTAGAAATAAAGAAAAGAAGAAAGAAAGAAGTAATGTTTTGCATATTTTTTTTCTTTTCTTAAAGGAGATATATCATGCAAAATGGACTTAATTGTTATGAAGGTGATAAACATAAAGTTCAACAATATCACAAAGTCATTTATCACAAGATGAAAACGTCCACTATGAGGAGGCAGTGGACGGCAGCATGGCCCAGTGAAGTGATGACCAATTAAATTAAAACGCTTTGAGTGCCTTGAAGGTGGAAAAGCGCTATATAAAAATGTGACTATTTACCATCACGTTATGATGCATTATGGGGCGGACGAGAATCTGTTGTGGCATCAGTGGAGCTGTTATGAAATACTGCAAAACCAAAATGTAAAAATAGTGTCTTCTTTAATTCAATTATTTGATTATTTCTGTACGATAACAATTGTGTGAAGAAAAGTGACTCACATTTTGCCATTCAAGACACTCGTTTCTCAAAAGCAGGAGCAATATTGGTCTTTGTATTTCCTGTTGGTAATAACACTATATAAAGTCGCACATTGAGAGCCACATAAAGTTTCTGGTCAGGCCTTGGTGTTTTTTTTTTTTCTGTGGCTGATAGTGGAGTCTGCAGCGGCTCTTATCTTCACTATTCATTATTATTATAGAAAACTGCCTTCCTCCCGTCAGCATCCAATTCTTACATTAATTCTCTCTTTCTTCTCCCTCCCTCCCTCAGTGTACACCCCCAAACTCATATATCAGTTTTGACCTTCAGATGCGACAAGACCATTTTATACCGCGTCCATATTTGTCCAACCTGACAAGATAAGCAGGATAGAAATACATCAGTGCAAAATGGGTTTATCTTAATTCATTTTTGGGGGAAAAACAGAGAAAGAGGAAGAGGACAAAGAGGCAAAGGAAAATAGCAGACAAAAGCAGATGATTTCATGGAAGTCTTCAGTAAGTGTGATAGCAGCTTATAAAGACACTACAAGAATTAATAAGGACTTTGATTTACTTCAGCTGTCGTTTATACGTCTTAGTGAGGAGCGGAGCTGACTGGATGTGCTAAAGGAGGAGGCCAAACAATAAAAGAGCCTTTACAATTGATTTTGTTACTACTTGGACTGGCCAACACAAACCCGATACAAAAACGGTTTGTAAAAGATAAAGGAGGCGTTATTATTAAACATAGTCTAATTAGCATTGTGATACATTTTACAGTTTAGTAATGATATAAAAATAATACAACTTAAATTCAAGGGAGCGGCCATGGGGAAAGAACGCAACCGATCTGTTATTAATGTTCATATCTTGATTCACGGACAAAATAGCTAAATAAAAACACCAGGAGCGGGTTAATACGAACATTTTAAGACCAAAATGACGAAGCTCACTGCAGCAGTTCCAGAGAGAGGAGACAATTTTTCAATGTAAAGTGAATTGGAGCCAGAGTCGATGGAGCCGGAAGTGCGGCCATGCTCACATTTGGAACGTGGCGGCTAGTGCGTTAGCTATGTCCATTTATATATACAGTCTATGGTGGGTACTTGATGTGACGCCCATTTTCGGCGTTATCACTTTAAATGAATTTCTAAATACAATTTTTCTTCCTTCAAAATTGAACTGAACTCTGCACAAATATGTATTCCATAGATTACATACAGTTTTAGAATGAAGTTGTATTTCATGCTTTGGTATTTTAACAAAGTAGACTAAAATGTCACACTGTGTGAATGAGTCTGTTGTGTCAGAGACAGTTCATAAAGGTGTTGGCACAAAGAGAAGCATGTTTACATTATTTAATAAAAACACAGCTTTATTTCTACTTTAAATCTATAAAAGATATAAACAGTTTAATGCTGTAATCCAAAGTGTGTCCTGCCATGTGATAGGAAATATCACATATTTAAAAAAAACAGCCACACAAAAACCAAAAGGAGCTTATCTGATATGTGTGCACCAGGACCAGCTCCAGGGCTAAAGGTTAAAGCTACAAGTCAAAAGAAATAACGATCATATTCTGATTTTTGTAAAATTCAACTTTTCTGAAAAACTTTGAACATTCTCCAGTTTGATGTACTGATGTGTGACAGCTGTATTTCCTTAGAAAAATACCATTCTGACTGTTAAAAAGATGTTCTTTAAGCTGGGACAGTTACATAATTATTAAAGTAGCTCTATAGACATATTAAGTCATTTATTCGAATTTTTAACATGGCAAATGTGTAGTGAGTGTCCAGCACGAGAGGTCTCAGGGCAGGTTCAAATGTCTCAGCTTAAAAAAAGTTACACAAAAACTGTTATAATGTTTGTGAAAAGGCTCCTTACAATTGTGGTAGAACTGATTTGTTTTTGAAAATCATTTTTGGATTTTGCTCCAAAGGCGTGTCACACCGCAGGATAGAAAAAGGTGTTACACTCCCAAACTTCAAGGACCCATGTACAATAAGTGTCTATGACTAGGCCTGTCACGATAACACATTTTGAAGTTCGATATATCGCTTAAGTGAATATAGACGATAAATTACAATACTGAAACTAATTTATGCCACTGACACGATAACCCAGATTTAAACCACAAAAACTATTCTAAATCTACAATATTGTAAAAAAATCGTGAACTGCAATAAATAAACAGCAGAATGAAACACTTTTGCATCTGTAATGAGCCATAAAAGTTATCTGTTCAACCATTTACGGCTTAAATCTTATCATAGAGCCAAAAAATAGCCAAAAATGTAAAGAATGCAAAGAAAATGTACACACGATAAATATTGACCCCAAAAAAATATTGTTCCAGCTTCATATACTGAACGATAAGTCGATATAGTAATGAACGTGGCAGGTCTAGCTATGACTATGGCCATGTGCAGTATAGGATATGATAATAAATGATTTGTATTGAATAATGCAATACTGTAAACATTATGCAGACTTATTAATAAAACAATATAAACAAAACTCTACAGTAAGACTTTAATATGTTGAATACAAATGATGTAAATTGGTTCAGTGGGTCTTGATTTGTTACATTTGCCTTTATGTCAGTCTCCAATACTTGACTGAACATAGGGCTGAGTGTTGTTCCTATAGGGGCTCTATATAGTGATGTTATACTGTGGTCTACGCCGCGCTGGGCTCACAGTGTAAATAACGTATGCATAGAATCATCCACATCCTCCATACAGTGAGAGCCCTGAATGTGTTTTCTCAAATGTCAAAACACAGCACCATAGAAAACGCCTTCAGATGTAATATTTATCAAGACAGGTCTGTTTGTTTTGTGTGAACATCTTTACACTTTACCCATTACGAGAATTCAAACACAACACTGCTGCTCGGGTCCTGTCTAGAACCAGGAAGTACGAGCACATAAGTCCTGTGCTCAGGTCTCTGCACTGGCTCCTGTGGCTCAGAGAATAGACTTTAAAGCAGCTCTGCTTGTTACAAGTCTCTCCATGGCCCAACACCAAAGTACATCTCCCAATGTTAGTGTCAACACCAAAGTACATCTCCCACATGTTAGTGCCACGTGAACCATCTCACACTCTGAGGACCTCAGGGACCAGCCTCCTGCTTTAGTCCTGATGTAGTCCTGGTTTAGTCCTGGTTTAGTCCTGGTTTTGTCCCGGCCTCCTGCTGGTGCCCAGAGTCAGGACTAAACATGGGGAATCAGCGTTTCACTTTTATGCAGCTAAAACCTGGAACAGTCTTCCTGAAGATGTGAGACAGGCCTCTACTTTGACAATGTTTAAATCCAGGTTCAAAACGGTTCTGTTTAGCTGTGAATATGACTATGAAAACTTTATATTCTGCACTCTTCCCTTTTAATGTTAATTTTATGATTATTTGTGTTTTGATTTGTTTGTATTATGGTCTTAATGTCTTTCTTATTCCGTAAATCACTTTGAATTACTTTGTGTACGGATTTTGCTATACAAATAAACTTGCCTTGCCTTAGGTTTTTATGACCTATCTTTGAACATTTAAGTATCTTGAGATAGTTTTCCTCACGCGTGTCTTGTGTTGTCAAAAATCTTCAGTGAACTGACTTTAAGTGTGATTGATATTTCCCAGAAGTCTTAGCTGACATTCACAGTGCCCTTTTCTCTCCTTCAGAACCACACAGGCCACAGCACCTCATCGCCACAAAGCTGTTTTAGGACGCCAACTTTAACCTTTTAATGCTAACTTCTCCATCATTTGCCTCAACTGTTCTGTTTTTTTCCACCTAAATAAATCACTCGCAAAGCTTCGCGATGCCGAGCGGTGAGGTTGGAACTAGGAAAATAGACATCCTTTGACATCGCTGATATAAACCAGATTGAACACAGAAAGATGGCCCTTTTCAAGCGTCAGGCGTTGCTATGCGTAAATCGGATCGCAAAACCTGCAAGAGGAATGCCTTGGGCTGTTGTAAAAAGTTGTAAAAATCCCAGCTGGGTTACTGAGGTGGGACAGGACAGAGTCAAGGTACATTAGAGATCTGGCTTTGTGGAAAATGACGGTAAGAGCTGGTATTTTACAGCACGTTTGGCCCGCTCAAGGAAAAGTTTGAGCTGAGCGATGAATACAACAAAGTGTGTATTTACCATGAGTCTGCGTACTTTAATGGTGACGAGAACAAAGCAAAATGCACAACTTAATATGGTAAATGGTCACTTTTTATATAGTCCACCTTCAGGAGTCAAATCATGAACCTTCGGATCAGTGGACAAATGCTCTACCGACTGAGCTACTGTTAACAGTGATGTAACTAAGGTATTATGCCTGATGCCCTTCCTATCACACCAAGCCACATTCTTTGACTAGATCAGAGTAACTTTTATCGCCGTGGAGACAATAGCTGACTCTACCAGGTCATCTGTAAAGAGCAAAGACTGTATATATAAATGGACATAGCTAACCTGCTAGCCGCCGCGTTCCAAATAGGGAGTGAGCACGGGCTGCGCTTCCGGCTCCATCGACTCTGGCTCCAATTCACTTTACATTGAAAAACTGTCGCTCCTCTCTCTGTAACGGCTCATCATTTTGGTCTTAAAATGCTCGTATTAACCTGCTCTGCATGATCCTGGTATTTTTAATGCCACCCGCCCACTCCCTGCCAAAACAGCAGTACGGATGGAAATGGGAGTTATTTTCAACAGCCTCGCTCCAGATTGGCTCTTTGGTTGCTATGATACTTGCGGTTGGAATTCCAAATATGAAACTCGGCTCCAAATTTGACCTATAACCTCTAGCCTCGATGAGCTTCATTTGACCGGAGCCGAACGCTATGGGTGACGTCACACTCACTTAGTCCACTTCTTTATACAGTCTATGGTAAAGACGGGTAAAGAGGCAACCCTGCAGTAAGAAAGAATGTTTTTTCTTTGAGATATGAAAACACCTGCAACCTAAGGCGCATAAGATGATAATTTTAATGCCATACTGTGGAACATTCCAATGCAATAACATATCTGTAACAAGTCCCGTGTACTGTGTTTGTTTAGACGGGATCAGATCAGATCTCCGAGCACACATCAGAACAGTGCGTCTTTTGGCATGAAATTCGGAGCCACATTTCCATTTGTCGCTCCACAGTGAAATGTAGTCGAGGAAAAGACTGATGGTTCAATATGCCAACGAAAAAAAAGACTCAGGTAATTTCATGCGCGCTGAGCTGATCACTTCATCATTAGTGAAAGAGTAGCTCCTCACTCCTGCCCAACTTCCCCTGCACCACATTCTTCATTTACATTTTTATAGTCACAGGCCAAAGTCTTCACCTAGAAATGAGGAAATAAGTAATAGAGGAGGCACTGTTACGAAATTGGATTGAATCGGAAAGTCAATGGCACTGCTCTAGATTGACACGCGTGTTCTTCTTCCACAGATAATATACCTATGTAATGATGCATATCCATAGCTACGTATTTGTCACATTGATGAGGGGAAATGGTCACACGCTAGCTAGCATTAGCCAACAGTTTTTCAGTTGGTCACTCTCACCTTTGTGTTGAAAATCAAACACCTAAACAGAACCATGAACTTCCAAGTCTGTCAACTGGACAAAAGTTTTAGCGTTCTGGCTGTCGTTAAAGGTCTGAGATTAGGGGCCTGAACGATTCTGCAAAAATATAACTCAGGCACAGTTCAATGGACCGAGCCAACAAACAGAAACTGTGAACAAACAGGTGTGTTAGTTTCAGTAGCTTAGTTAGTGCCTCGCTTCAGATAGATATAAGGCAGTGTTTTTATTTTTATTCTTTACTTTTCGACATTTTCTATACATACAGAAGACATCAGATATATGAAGTAAGATGAAATTATGTGGCAAGGGAATAAAAACAAAACAAAACGCTACTATTTTTTTTTTTTTTATATTCGAATTGAAATCCTCAAAGTAGCCACCCTTTGCTTTGTCGAAAAATATACATTTTTTATTTCTTTGTTACATAATTCCACACATCTTACTTCATATATTTGATGTCTTCTGTGTGTATAGAAAATGTAGAAAGTAGTAAAAAAAAAAACAAAAACAACACATTGAAAGAGAGGGTGTGCTCAAACTTTTGACTTTTGAGTGTAGGTAAAAGAAAAATGTGAATAAACAACTAAAATAGGCGAAATACATTTTCACCAAGACATTTTTGAACATAAACACAAAACAAGCCAATTTGTATTTTAACCACTACAGCACATTTCGGCTGTTTCTTGCCTCGGACGCCTTTATATGGTTCACATCTCCCTAATGCTACACGGCTTTTCTAATGATGTGATGAGAGCCGTTCGCTGACTGTGTAAAAGCCCACGTCTATTTGGGCCTGTGTGCGGCGTATGAAGAGAAATGCGTACACAGTTACTCATTTGATCCAAACACAAAAACGAGCTGTGATCAATCATGTTGGCAGATAGGAGACTCAGCGTGTCACTCCAAAGACAGCATGTTTAAGAGCTGGGGGCTGCTACAGGATTATCAACATCTGGAGCTATTGTACTGCACGGCTGCGCGCTCACTATGCCTTGTAAATGGGGCAATCTTGTATTTTTCTAAAGATGGGATAAAACTTTAATGACTCCCATGGGGAATGTGTATGTTTGTAGCAGCGGTGTATATAGAGAAAGAGGAAGAAAGGAGAAAAACAAATACAGCAGCGTGGACGGTAACTTGTCCGGATTGTTAGCTTCAGATAATAAAAGTGTTTGCAGGTTACACAGGAGTCTGTAAAACTAGTAAGAGCGAGGGGCTGTCAAGGAAAGACTTGGTAGCTGCGTTTTAACTATACTGTGAACTGATTCTAACTGAACAATAACACAACTTTTTATACTGCACCACATTATGTCTTTAATCAGGAAAAGTGTGTATATAAAAACATGAATAGTAAAAGGTCTTGTACCCGATTTTTCCCCATGTATTTGGGCAAAATGAGCCTTGCCCCAGTAAAGATATATTGTATAAGTAGCTCTTGAGGTCAAAATAAGTCTGCTGCATGCTGTCTGAATCTTATTAGAAAGCGTTTTATTGTCGGATAATAAGGAAGTACGCGTTAGCATGCTAGTTGGCGTTAGCTTTACCGTCACACACAGCAAAGATTATGAATCTTTTCCCGGGCTCACACTGCACTCCGCTCCGGTGGCTGCGTTTATTCTGAATCATTCAAAGTGACGACAGGAGCTCAGACCACACGCTGTGCAGTCCACTGCTGCTGGTGGAGGTGCTGGTGGAAGTGGTGCTGGTGGAGGTGCTGATGGAGGTGGTGCTGGTGGAGGTGTTGGTGGAGGTGGTGCTGGTGGAGGTGTGCAGCGATCCGGATCCGTTACGATTATTGTGTTACTATTTTTGCCAGAGCTGACCTCAAGCCTTTCCCCTTATTAAATGAATAGATGTTGCGTAAAGCTTCAATGGTGGTGACCACAATGACACAGCAGAGCTCCACTCTGAGTGAGAGTGTCACATCACTACAAAACCGCTCTGACACCAGGTGCAGTCTGAGCGAGTCTGAGCGACGCTGCTCTGAATGCATAAGGTATGAGAGAAATAACTTTGGACTACTGCAAGCCGTTTAAAATGAACTGGTTGTGTTTTTCACGTTTTTAAGACTAAATCAGGTACAATGCCTTTGAACAGCTCACTAAAGTACAAAAGTACATTTGCCCAAAAAGGTTCACTGGGTTTACATAATACTGCTTTAAGTAGGAAGACAAAACCTGTTTATGTCAGCTGTCAAAACATGTCACAACTTTTCCTGTGACTCCCCTGACAAAGACCATGCTAAAACATATGAGGTACTGAGCCAGACTGTCTGATGAAAGACATCACTGACCCTGTGATCTTTATTTAATTATCTGAATGGAACAACACTACATTCAAACGAAAGTCTCACCCGTGTGACCAACGGTTAGAGCAGTTAATGGCAAAGCACAGTGTTACATTACAGCAGAAAATCTGTTCTTATATATCGGCTTAGATAAAGTCACTGTGTGGTGGATCTATTATGTCGTTAGCTGTGCTTTAATAAGCCTCTTTTTTCTATGTTTTCACAATATGCCTGATTTTTACGTTTGTGGGTGTTTCTTTCTCAAATTCAAACTCTCCCTGATCATGAAATGGAAGAAAATAAATCAGTTGTATCTCTCTTTAGTGCAAATAGGCCTGGTGTATATATTTCTATAGCGCAGAGATAATGATAAGCACGGCTGTTTGCGTTGGTGTGCCTGCCTCATTGGCCAACCTCCCACTGAGCCTCTATCAGTTGTTCTCACAGTTTTCTCCATGTGCTGTGCCACCCGCCTGGATCCTGGCTGTGCTCCTGCTTTGTCATTCTCCAAAGAAACCAGCGTCCCTCGGCCCAGAATATGAAAGCTACACACATTTTACCTCTGTGCACTGTACAGCACATACTGATTTTCATGTATTTATCATTATTATTGCTTATCTGTAGCAGACTGCTTGAGGTTTACACTGTAAACTAGTCCCATATTTGGAGACACTTCTTACTCAATTTGTTTCTGCTGCTGTGGTCACATGCTCCCTATAGTGAATCCAAGCATTCTATGTGATCAAAATCTGTTGCAAACGTGTCCATAAGAATTTCAAATGCAAATCAAACATATTCCAGTCTCTGTTTGAGCTCTTCTCTGATCTTCACTGTGTATTGTTCAGTATAGGCACATGTATTTGTGATGTTGTAATCAGCAGTGGAATATTTTGGTTTATTACACAATGCCATATTCACAACTGTCTCACACTGTAGTCACATCAGTGGCGGAGCATAAAAGTAGTAAAGTACTGTACTTAGGCCTGTCACGATAACACACTTTGAAGCGCGATATATTTCTGAAGTAAATATGGACGGTAAATGACAATATTGAAACTGATTTTTGCCACTGATACAAAAACCCTAAAGTAGAATTATCCCCCAAAAAATTATTCTAAATGTACCATATGGTTAAAAAACACAAACGGTAATACATAAACAGCAGAATGAAACACTCTATTGAACGATAAGTCAATATAGTAATTATCATGACAGACCTAACTGTACTTAAGTAAAAATATGGCTTTTACTTTTACTTTACTATATTTGAGAGCAGGTATGTGTACTTTCTACTTTCTATTTTTTATTATTTGCTCAGACCTGCTGAAAAGGCTGAGGGTTTATTTTTAACACGTTCATAATTTCACCAAATAATATATATACAAATAAAAACAGCTAGAAAAAAAAACAACTGATTAAACTGTTTCTATTGAAGCCTTATAAGACCTCAAAATATGCACGACTACTTTTACTTACATTACTCTTTAAGTACATTTTTAAACAGGTACTTTAATACTTTCACTTAAGTTGATTTTTTTTCATGCAATACTTTTGCTTTTACCTGAGTATTTTTTTGCTCCAGTGTCTGTACTTTTACTTAAGTCACAAAATTGAGTACTTCTTCCACCGCTGAATCACATAGACACAGACACACACAGAGGTGGAGAGGAGCAGCTGAGCACACACATTTAGAGCCATTTAAAACCACACAAGAAACAGATGTGCTGCAATATGGTGAGAACTTTCCCTTGAAGATGCACGACATACATCTGATGAGGAATCTAGTATCTATTAGCAATAACCAACACAAACAAGAGTAAACAAGGTCAACATCTGTGTTCTGTTTGCAATAGGCCTGATTCGGGTTTTATAAGCTCAGAACAACACAGGAAAACACAACTACACATCCTGGCCAAAAAAAAAGTCGCCACCTGGATTTAACTAAGCAAATAGGTAATAGGTTGCTGCAGTTGGTCAGATCTAGGTTCAGCAACAGTTTGTGCTCAAAGAATGAGGTCAGCTGACCACCTGAATATACTGAATGACCAGGTTATTCCATCAATGGATTTTTTCTTCCCTGATGGCACGGGCATATTCCAAGATGACAATACCAGGATTCATCAGGCTCAAAATGTGAAAGAGTGGTTCAGGGAGCATTGGACATCATTTTCACACATGGATTGGCCACCACAGAGTCCAGATCTTAACCCCATTGAGAATCTTTGGGATGTGCTGGAGAAGGCTTTGTGTAGTGGTCAGACTCTACCATCATCAATGTGAGATCTTGGTGAAAATGGATGGATGGAAATAAACCTTGTGACGTTGCAGAAGCTTATCGAAACAATGCCACAGCGAATGCCGTAATCAAAGCTAAAGGCGGTCCAACGAAATATTAGCGTGTGTGACCTTTTTTTTGGTGGCGACTTTTTTTTGGGCCAGGCAGTGTATTATTCAACTAAAAAAGTCTCTTGAGAAAGACGCAAGAGGTGTGAATGTGAATATGAACAACGCAAGTAGTCATCTGATTCTTGTACTAGCTAGAGGTGGTTTTGAGCTCTGACATAAGGAAAACCGCAAGGAGGGTTCGAATAGAGCCTGGGAGAGATTGCTAAATTACTCAAACATGCATGGATGACATCTAAAACCTTTTTAGGCGTGTTTTTGATGAGGGAACAACGTTATGACATAGTAGAAAGCTCCAAAAAGTCGATTTTGTATAATACTGCCTTTTTAAATTCAAATTTGGTAGATAAAGTGTCCTTGCTTTTAGGTAGGAATTATGCAGATCTGTAAAAGTTCTGGCGCTCTGCTCAGAAACTGTGTGATTCACTATATAGATTGTTCCCATAAGCGCTCAGCCTTGTTTTTGGCCTGGTTGTGCCTCCTCTCTCTGTTCTCAGTGTCGAATCAATAGGACACCGAAGAGACGAGGCCACAACTGCTACTCCTCAAACTATAAAATATCGTTTGGCACAACATTTTCATTTCAAAGTTGTTGTTTTTTTTTTTTTTATAAATGCTTTTGCATGAGTAAAATGTGGGTCTACGAAACTGTGACGTCACCACATTTGAACCTTTGTCTTTCCTTAGACATACCTGCGTCAATGAACAATCTAATAATCCATTGTGTGTAGCAGGGATGGGACCAAAGACATAATATCTTTTATCGTGATAAAAAGGGCAGACAATAATTGTTTGTGGGACATTTTATATAATCGTGAGAATCGCCAACAAAGATAATCGCCTTCATATCACCACAATGTGCAGATAAAACGCTACTTCTTCCTGATGACATCTTCTGGGGAGTTGTTGTTTTCACTTATAACAAGGTACAATTCTATTCGCCTTATTCCGGAAGATGCCGTGGGCACCGCTTTCGTCATTCGGGTTGTATTATTTTGCATGAGTCTGCCGATCTTGACAGCAAATAAGTTCTATACAGACTACAGAGCCGTTTTGAAGCTTCCCAGAGAATCGGTGCAGTGTTGACTTGTTGTTGTACGTAAACATTGAACGTTTGACACAAATCAACCTACTCTATATAATATTTTAGCGTCAAAACTTTTCCCAAATTCTCCATCGAAAGGAACGGGATTCCCACATAACCGGAAGTGTCACCCCAAAGAAAGCACGGTTTAGTTGCATTTACGGAAAAAGTGGGCGGGGCCGAATAAGGTCAATAACAGTTTAAATATGGACCTTATTCATCACTGTATTTTCCGGAGTATAAGTTGCACCAGCCAAAAAATGCATAATAATGAAGAAAAAAAACATATTTTTCACATATAAATCACATCTGAATATAAGTCACACCCCCGACCAAACTAAGAAAAACTAAGACTTATAGTCCGGAAAATACGGCATATAAAAATTATAATTATTCAATGCCATAACATTTTTCAGCAACTTTAATAATTATCGTGATGTTATCGTTAATCGCAATTATTCTGGGCATGATAATCGTGAAACCAGATTTTGATATCGTCCTATTTCTTGTGTGTAGTGATATAAGGTGTTGCCAAATGTTTATGTATTTAAATACCAAATTAGCGCTCCATTTGGGTATGAAGTCGGGTTTAAGCTGTAATATTGTAGAGTTTTTCCCAAAGGCGTGCTTCAAAGAGACCATGGCTCATTCTAAACTTTAATGATTTCCAATTACTTTGACACGAACCTCGACTTTTTAATCAAAAAACAGCTGGGGGCAGGCTCTCTCACTGTTCACGAGATAATTAGCTAACGTTCGTATACCATCCCACACTGGGGCTCCCTCATCTTGTGGTCCACAGGAAAGCCAACTCTGCCCTATCGCACCTTTGAAACTTGAGTAGGAAGTGACCCTAATTCAGATCACTTTGTAGTTCTTATAGAGCAATGGACTTTAGCTTCAATTAAAGAAAAAGAGCCTCGATTATCTCAAAGACCTATGGCACCAGATCATAGGTCAACATAATGAGAACTGCTTTGTATTGCAATTTGTCAGTATCCACCAATATGACACAAATGTGGATACGCAATTATTAAAAAGATTTGTGACCTCAGTTTGGACCAGAGACAGAATAAGGTCTTGATGGATGCGCGGTTTAAGGGGAAAGAGACAATGAAGGCCACAGGGTGAATAATTTAGGCCTTCTTTACTTCAAGGACTCATAAAATTTTACAGTGCGTAATTGGATGGAATTGGACGCAGCCCGAGGTTCCTCCACCATTAAGTATTATTAGTGCTCTTGTCATTTTGAAAGCCTTCGCAACAAGTCTGAGATGCATTACTTGTACAACGCAAACGGCGATGCTTTGGAGCGTAGAACAAACACAACAAATGAAGTTGACGGGTTCTAAAGGTGGTGTCAGTCATTTTAAACAGTAGCTCTTGTCTGAAATATTTGGAATAATAAAATACTAAGTTTGTATACTGTAATCAGGTGGTGGTAAATATGCAAACTCTCCTTAGGTAACGAAGTACAACTAGTAAAGCACTGTACTTGATTAGAATTTTCCGGCATCTGTACTCTACTTAAGTACCTTTTACAGTGGGTACTTTTTACTTTTACTTCACTACATTTGAGAGCAAGTATCTGTACTTTCTACTCCACTACATTTTTGAACCAGACTGAAAAGTAAAAAGTACTTTTCATTCGATTTGAGGGGTTATTTTAAACATGTTCGTGGTAACATCCTGACTAAAGTTTTTGAGTTCAAGCTTTGGCTTTGAGCAAACAAAAATAAATACACAAAATTCATAAGAGAAATTAAGAAATTGATTCGTATTGTTCCTGTTGGTCAAAATATGTATAATTTTTTAATCAGTATCACTACATTTAGACAAATAAACACACAAATATGTTTACTTAGTTAGTTAGTTTTTCATGTGATACTGTTACTTTAACTTTTTACCTCTGTATCTGTACTTTTACTTCAGTAACAAAACTGAATACTTCATCCATCACTGGCTGCAACACACAGCAATTATCTGTGGCTTGGACCGGCATAAATAGTGAATTGGGTAAAACTGTCTATTTCAACAATCAGTTCATTCACTTTGTGTATGTTTACTCCATCGTATCCATCTAATTATGAAAGATTAGGACAGGTGCCATAGAAATTAACAATTTATTAAAGGTCCTGTGTTATGCAAAATTGACTCTTTTGAGCTTTTATCCATGTTATAATGTTGTTACCTCCTCAAAAACATACCTGGAGATGTGTTTTGTTTCATTCACACGTGTTTGAGTAACACTTTATTATTAGACTCGCTACATCTCCAAAGCTCAAAATGCTCTGTTCCACCTTGTGATGTCATGAAGCGGTAGTTTTCAAGTTAACAGCTCCTTTTACCTTTAGTTCAGCAGAGATAGGCAATTCCAAGGCTGAACTTATTGAATTGATTCTAGTGAAAGCGTATGGAATTTACAAGCACAGTGGAGCACTTCCTGTATTACCACATGACATCACAAGGTGGAACAGTGTGTTTTCAGTTTGAGAGAAGAACTCAGCCTAAACACGCAGGGTTTGCACGCCAAATGTGTGTGAATGAAACAAAACGCCACTCCAGGTATGTTTGTGATGAGGAAACAACATTATAACATAGATCAGAAAATAGTGTAATATCGGCTCTTAAAAAAATAAAAATAAAAATAAGAAAAAGTCCTCTAAATGTTGCATACAACAGGAAGCTGAAACTGAACCCCCATATACTTTACTCAGAGCTGGCCACACACAGCTCTCTGGCACCAGGAAACCGTAAGCACTCCATTACCTTTATATATTAACTGCCATCTGTCATAGAACTCCACAGTTTCTCTTTAGCACAAGTGCACATTCTCTTGACAACCCTTTCCCATGCCCCCACTCTCCAGCAGTACTTTACATTGTACTGCAGAGCTCTTTAAGTTCCCCTGTTAGACAGATGGACAGGTGCATGTTAATAAAGTGGACATTCAAAGGGAAGAGACCACAAAGCACAAATCCCTCTTTCAGGTGCCCTTGCCCTGTGTCTGGGGAGTCTTCTCATGAACCCGCGACCTGGCGAGCGGAGCAGAGGAGCAGAGGGAGGGATCAGAGAGAGACAGAGAGAAACGGGGGGATTGATTGTGCTGCTCTGTACCGAGGAGTCCGACCTGGAGCAACCCAATGTCCGCTAGCCGCTGTGCGCCTTCTACTCTGCTAATCGTGGATTCTGTAGCTGATAAAACAAAAATGAAGTTGCAGAAGTTTTTTGACATATACACCACCAGTCAAAAGTTTGGACAGATTTTTGCATTTATGTTTCTCCTTTATTCATGGTTATTTACGCTGTAGATTCCCAAACTATGAATGACACATATGGAATGCAGCAAACAAAAAATAAACTCAAAATAACTAAAAACTCTAAAAAATAGCGACCCTTTGCTTTGAACTCCGGTTTGCACTTTTTGCATTTCTTGACTCAGCAGCACAACTGTGAATAAAATACCATGTCATGTGGATTCGTCATGAAGCTCATTAAGAGAAGGCCAACGGTTTGCAGTGCTGTCAACAAAGCAAAGGGTGGAGACTTTGAGTTATTTAATGTTTTTTCTTTGCTACATAATCCCATACATCTTGCTTCATACATTTGATGTCTTCTGTATGAATATAACATGTAGAAAATAGTAAACATTGAGAAGGTGTGGCCAAACCTTTGACTGCTAGTGCACTTTCTAATAATAATAATAATAATAATAATAATAATAGTTCTAAGATAAGTTTACCAGCAGTGAGTATTCAACTGCCACATTACCTTAACCCAACTTTAAACTAGACTTTTTACATCAAATGTGGCAGAAGACCTCCCAGGCTTATGTTTCGAGGGAATGGTCCGTCTCATCACCAAATGAAACAAGAAGAAAGCTTTCCTGTTGTATCTCCAGAGTCCACCTGGCTCCTCCTGATGCTGCTGTGATGCCTGGTCTGCAGGACACGGAGGAGGGAACACTTTTGTCCTCAGGGTTATTACTCTCCTCAAACTGCCCTGACACAGAATCTATTGACCTGAGGAGTCCTCCTGTTCAGCTGCACAGGGACTTTTGTTAGAGCTATTCTACTCATTTTGTATTTTAACAACTCACTGTGCTTAGAGTGCCCCTCAGGGATAAATAAAGTTATATTGATTGATCTAAATATGTTTTGTGTTTCTAGTTGTAGATCTAAAGGAGAGAAAGGGAAAATGATATTCCTTTTTTAAGTAGATGTTGCGACCCACACCTTGCATATAACAAAAGGCATAGACCTACAGTATTATTTTGGCATAATCTACTGGGCATACGTTTTAAAGTGAATGCCCATCCTTGTTGCTTGCTTTACCTAATGGCTGTTTTCTGATAGGACTGCTTGTCTTCAGATTAAGTGAATGAATAGCAGCCGCAAACATTGGGGACCCTCTATCTAATAAAAGAGCACTACATTTGGTACAATGGCTATGATCTATAATACAGATGCATAATTATATCTGCTGCTACAGTGCTGGAGACTAATGCTATTACAGAGGATTTAAATGTGTGTGTTGTCCAATCATTTTCCTTGTGGAGTTACACCGCGAGGCACCGGCTCTTTTCCTGCTCCCCATTAGACCTAAATGGATGTAGAGACTGTGAACATTCTATTACAGTCTTTGTAATTTTATTATATCATAATAAGTACTCATGTAGTGATAATTAATTATGGAATAAAGGCCATGCACTTGTGAAATTACCCAGGCCTTAAGGAGACTGGAAATGAAGTTATCTCCAGGCAATCTGTTCTCAGTTTGAACCAGAGCAATAAGACCTTCATCCCTATACGTGTTAACTTGAATTTATGGCAGGTCCCGACTACTGGATCTCCACGGAAGGATCATTTAACCATGAGCAAAAGGTTGACAAAAATATATATACATGGGTTTCAGAATGATGAAAAATTAGGACCATAGCAGTTACTATTTTAAACTAAAGATTTTGAATGGGAAAAGTCCTCAAGATGCTGCACAGAACAGGACGCTGAAACCTAAGAACACCTTACCTGGCCAGCCAGAAGCGCACGTACTGACAAAACTTTACAAAGATAAGTGGATTTGGAGCCGTATCCTGTCTCCCCGATTTCAGAGGGCATGATTGACAGGCGGATTAACCAATCAGAGAGACGCATGGTCCGTTCATGTCAAAACAAACATGGCTGCTTACATGTAAAAGAACAAAAAAAACAACGTAAAGAACTAAGAAAAAGCGCAGATTTGTACAGAATCAACAATTGAAGCACCAAACTCCAAAAGAAGTTATATATTTTGTTCTGAATGATACAGGAATTTTTTAGAGATTCTTCTGCTCTTTAGCTACTGTGTTTGGACCGTCTCAAGTTCGGATGGAGGATTTTCACCCTCTATTGTCCGGTTCCAGGCCTTTCTGGATTCGACCAGAACGTAGAAGGGACTGGCGGGTCAGGAAAATGAACACTTGGATACTGATCAAGAAAAAAAAAACAAACAAACAATGTAAATAGGACAAAACTGGACCTTTCCTGAGTAGGTTCAAATGGTCTTGATCTACATCAGAAATAAATGAGACCACATGATAATATTACAGAAACTATTATTTTGTGTTGTAATAACCTTTTTTTTTTTTTTTATTACTATCATTATAGAAATTAAATCAATATGAAGATCAAGCCTTTTCCTTACCCTGAACTATAGATCTTTAAGTTTGAATTCAGTCAAACTTGTATTTACAGAGAAACAGTTATGATAGAGTCCTTCAGAAGACCTGTAGAACATTCTATTGTATGTGATTTTGTGTATTTTGGACATAACACACTTTCCTTTGCCCATCCTCAAAACCCCAACACGAGACCTGGACTGTACTTTTAGTTCTTAGTGTTTTGTTGTTTTGAAGTAAACTGCTGCTTCAGCTCCACGTTGCACTGATAATGAAAAGCAGCTGTGTTATCTCTGCACCGCACTATCTGGGAACCATACCTGCTACTACAGTGAAGCATGTAGAATCTCCTCACCACACAGACGACCTGCTTTCATTAGCACCAGCACATCCCTGTGCCAAACTTTCCCCCCGCTCCTTCCACTCTTTGCATTGTGGGTGTATGTTGTTGTTGGCTGCCTGCACATTGTCAGTCCTAACCTCTTTCTCTGCTGCTCTTTAGTCACTCACTGTCAGAGCACATAATACTTCCAAAGATGCCAGCCGCAGCACTTTTCCGCCGGAGCGTCTTTGTGTCTGCCTCGCGGGTGCTCCTGGTGCACTCCAAGGAGGCAAAGCAGTTTGAGGAACGAGAATAAAACAGACCAGAAGCTGGTGAGTGCGTGGCTTTTAGAGGTTAGCATGGCGGCAGCTTTGGAAATGCAACTGGAGTATATACAGGTCGCCGTGGTGCTGGAGAGGGTTTTGTTTCTTTAGCGCTGGAACAACCCACTTCTGTGCCGCAACGTGAGAGTCAAAAAAATGATGTGTTCTCTGAAGTTTTAGGGCTTCCACTATATGCTTTTATTGCTCAGTCGGCCTTTTCTTTCCAAACCATCAGACAGTGGAAGCAGCTCCAGACAGTCTGAAATTGTCTGTAGATCTTAATAATTTTACTAAAAATTTGAAAAAAGAACATTTTAGATAATCAAGTGTGTCCACATCAGTCTAGTTCATTTGTGCTGTTCTGTTTTACTGTAAAAACTTGCACATAATGATCTTTAATAATTGTATGGGCTGTAGGAAACATCATGTACTGGACACAGTGACATTTTACTGTATTTTACTGCTAATGTTAATGATGAACTCTTATAATATCATTGTAATGAAATGTGTATTTTTAATGTGTGTCCAGGGACTGCAGATGGAAAGTAGCAGTAGCTAAATCCGGTACAACTCATCTTTTCTTTTGTAAGATTAATGAATTTGTACATGGTCCCTGACAAATAAAGAATCAAAAGACCTTATTCGGCTCAGCCCCGCCCACTTTTACCGTATATGCGACTAAACTGCGCTTTCTTTGTGGTGGCACTTCCGGTTAAGTTCATTTCAATGGAGAATCTGGGAAAAGTTTTTCCTCTAAATTTTGACATAATGATGTTCAAAGTCAACACTCTCTTTGGAGGCTTTAAAGCAGCTCTGTAGTCGCTATAGAACTTATTTACTGTCAAGATCGGCAGCTCCATGCAAAATAATACAACCCGAATAACGACGACGGCGCCCGCGGCAACTTCCGGAATACGTTTTTAATACAGGGTTTTACTTAGTGAACCAGTAGATATTTGGGGTCATACTGATTGCCAGCAGAGGGTGTCAGGTCTGCATCTGCTGACACATTGAAAAGTTAAGTAAAGTATAGCTAAAAACAATGGTCAGAATCACTAATCTGCTCATTGGGTGCAATTTCATCATGGCAAGTCTGGTGAAGCAACTGACATTCTGACCAAAGTATTTGAATTTTACCACAAGGGCCCCACTGATATGGATCTTTCAGGGCCGATACGATACCGATATCATGGGTGTTTGAGGTTAGCTGATATAGCAACCGAAATCTATAGTGATTTTAGTGATTTTATTTTAATATTTAGTGAAACTCACTAGAAATTTCACTGGAAATCTTCATCTGATCATAATCATCATTCATCTGGCTCTATTAGATTTTAAGTTGGGTTTATTTAGGCTATATGTACTGTTCTTCTGTCTTTTTACAGTCATATTCAAAGACAGTAGATAGGACTAACAGTATTTTGGAATAACACACCAGTCTGCCATTGAAGTGAACGATATCGGAGTGGTTAACCTAAATACGCCCACAGCGATAATTAATTATATGCATAATATAAATGCCAACCATTCACACCTCTATTCTCAGCTCATTTACATATCAGTGCAGAACCAGTACCACAGCCACTACAGTCACTTTACAGTCGGCCTATGAGAGCGAATAGGCTGTGTTCATGCTGCCTTCATGTGCAATGGAGAAGATATTGTTTTGTTCAAGTGCTTTCGGGGACATAGCAAAATGAAGCATCTCAAAAACATACTTTCTCTTGATAAACATTTATGCGTGCAGAAAGACAGTAGCCTACAGATTGCTCAGGAAAAAAAAAAAAATCAGTAACTACTTTTTATTTGATTATGCTAAGAAGAAGTAGATGCACATAAAACTGGCGAATGCTGCATAATTATGTGGGCATAAAAACAACCTGCAGCTGTAAAAACACAAATGTTCTTCTTTCTCTCCTGTCCGCCCCAGTGCAAGGCGAGGTCAAAGGTTATTTCCATCTCAGCAGCTCGGGCTTCAAAATGATTTCCCTGTTCTCCAGTAGAAAATACAGCATGAGGGGCCGTTCATGTGCAATTTCCCACTTGACTAGTCATATTTACCATTATTCCCATAGCACATGCAGGCAGCATTACATGTGGTAGCTCACAGGAGCTAAGCGCTAAACCAGTGCGTAAGAAAGAAAAGAAGCATCAAAACAGACACAGATAGGCACCTCTCAGATCCCAAGTCTTCACAAATATGAATCCTTTTAATCCTGACTCAAAACTATGGCCCGTAAAAAGACCATAGTTAATCCAGCATGTTGACAGCAGCAGTGCGTGTGCTCTGTCTACGGAGACAGTCCTCTCTCTTCTTCACACTGGAGATAAAGACACTGAAGACATTAAAAATAAGTTCACTTTTCTTTTAGAGTTAGTCGCTTAGTTCAGAGCATTTTAAATCCAGCTCTGCCTTCCAGTCACAGACATGAATGATTAGAGCAGGAGAGTGCACTGATGTAAACAGGAGCACATGACTCTGGGATGCATTCAGGTGCAATATGACATCACACACACACACACACACACACACACACACACACACACACATACAGACAAACTACTCCACTGATAAATATTGTGGGCATTCACTTGTCTGTACATTTGATGAAATGGTGGTAATAAAGTCTAAGCTTTATAAAGAGGTATAACCTGCCCGTGGACTATCGGCCCACATTGGCTAAATTTTGGCCGATATCCGATATTTCTCCAAGTGCCCATATCGGCCGATAATATCAGGCAACCAATTTATCGGTTGGTTCCCTAGTTACTACAAATGGTTGTTTTTTTTGTTTACTATAAATACGTTAAACTCTTTATTGCTATTGTAGAAAAAAAAACAAAAACAGATTGGGTGATATGCTTCTATACTTGCTGGTAGTGTACATAAAGGGACCAGTTCAGCAGAGAACACACACTTGAGGATCATTGGCACAGGCCCTAAAACAGCAAACTGTCAATCACACCATCACTGGGGAGCTGGGGATTTTCAAAACCCTTCAGAGAGAAACAGCTGAATGCACTGGATTAATCAAAGCTCTAAGTATTGATTTGCCTGGCAAATCCAGAATGATACATCTGTGTGTTTTACACAGATGGATATCAGTCTGGTTTGGTCAGTGACGCATGTGACGAAGGAGCTCATTGGTCATCTATCATTTACAAATAAACAGCATTTAGTGCTTTGGTCATTTATTCTGCAGAAATCCCTTGTGATTTTTTTTTCCTAGTAAGCAGCCATATTTGTTTTGATATGGATGGACCATGTGTGTCCCTGACTGGAAAACAGGTGTACACTGACTGCAGGTCCCACAAGACTTAGAAAGTTTTTACAATCAATGTGCCTTGTCACACTGCCCTCTGCACCCTGCTACATTGACCTCTGCACCCTGCTACACTGACCTCTGCACCCTGCTACACTGACCTCTGCACCCTGCTACACTGACCTCTGCACCCTGCTACACTGACCTTGACAAAGGGTGAGCACGGGTCCGGGGAAGACGTGTGAACATACTGCCGTACTCGCTCACAGAGCATTACACATCTGCTCACAGTATGTGCTGTACCCGCTCAGAGTACATGCTGTACCCGCTCACAGAACGTGCTGTACCCGTCCAGCAGGTAGTATACACCCGGTATAATCCACCTGTCAATCACACCCACCTGAAAACGGTGAGATTCACCAGTGACCAGACTCCCAGCTCCATAAAGTATTGAAGAAGTGCGGATTCTGGATCCAGGGAACTATTGATGACTTTCTACCACAAATCAAATAGTGAGGTGTGATGAAGAGATGGGGTAGTGGGCATATGAAATGAAACGACTGAGGCGGTGTTCTCAAAATCTGAAGCTAGATTATTGAATCGCAGGCCTGGGCAATTTTGCCTGAAAATTACTTTTTTTTCCAAAAATTCGATTTGATTTTCGATTTTTTCCACCTCTCTACTAAAAATGTTGTCCAAACTACAGAAAATGGTCAAAACTGAAAAGAATGTATTCAGTGAGCATATTTAACCCATTGGCCATTCAGGAAATCTTTTATGAATGAGATAAAACAAGCTACTGCATTAAACATGCAGCCTCAACATTTAATTTAACATCACTGATTTCAAAGCAGTCAGCACTACATGGCCCTATGGCCCTGTGCTAAACTCTGCTCTCTGCGACTGCAGTGAGCAGCCTTTCTTGCATTTTCAATGCAATTTCCAATGCAAGAAGGTGGGGGAAATAAAAATAGATTTTCTTCCAAACAAATCTGAACTTCAAATTCGATAAATCAATTTTTTGCCCAGCCCTATTGAAGCCTACTCCTCCTGTGGCCACTCTCTGTCATGCTCTGAGTAAGTGTCTCTTTCTATGGGTAATTTAGGTACAATAAAAAAAAAAAGTTAACCATGCTCAAAATGTTTTGGCGTATTTCTCACGCCCAGCCCATCACCATAAAGACCCTAAGATGAGCTCTGATGATTTAAAGCTTTGTTTCCTCAGCTAAAGAGCAAAACGTAAGAGTAAAGTGTATCGATTCCTATGCATCCTGTTTCCTTCTTTCTTACTTTTCACTGGGTGTTGAAGAGAAAGATAGATCATTAGTTTTAATGGACTTCAGCCCTGTCATTACATGTCCCATTTACCTTCACTGCATAACACTCTGCTTTTCATATCGGCACTAGAGGAGGGCATTAGGACGAGAGGAGTGGGGGATAAGTGCCACACCAAATGTGACAGCTCCGACAAAAGACACGTAGCACACGGCTCAGTGTGAACGAACTAAATAATCAAGACAGTGTTTGGAGATGAAGAAAGAAGCAGTTGTAGCAAAGTTCTACAGGATCATTCGGATTCAGTTTTGTCAGCTGTATTTTTGTGAATAAGGAGACAGAATAAAAGAAACTTGGTACGTGTCTGTGTAATCCCTCAGTCGTCCAGGTATGATCCATAGCAAAAGAAAAATTCAATTCTGTCAACTGGGCAAAAGTTTTACAGTGAAGTTTGGCTGCTCTTGCAAGAGGCTTCTTCAGTTCTGGTGGATTTCTGGTGCATATTGAAACCAACCCACCTATTTGTATACAGTTTCTGTTTGTTCGCCAGGTCTATTGAACTGCCCTACTTTTTTGACAGAATGGTATTTTTCTTTTGCAGTCTGGCTCCATGTATCTGCATTAAATGAGCTTTTCTTAAATACTACAGTAAATGCAATATTAAAATGAAGTTGAATTTATTATCCAATATTGTTCTGCTGTCATTGCAGAAATTCTTAATTACAAACCCAACCGAGCAAGCAAAATGTGACATTTGTAAGCAGCTCCGTGTGGGGAAATAAACACAATTAATAGCTCTTTGTGTCAATATGAATCATAAAAGGAGGGAGCAGGCCGAGGGTGGTGCTGGAGAGGCATTAGGTGAAACTAAATCCTTTCATTACACATTGATTAGCTCATATTGACATGTTGGCCACAGTTAAAATGCTCATTTCCTCTGATATTTACAACAAACAAAATGTCAGAGTGAAATCCCTGAGCCGCACAATAACTCGATGAGTTTACAGTTATGAAGTTTGAATGTGTTTGAACCTCCAGTATAATAGCAGTGGCTTTGTGTTTTTAAGCATCTCAGCAAAGGTCTGTGTAGTAACGAATACTTCAAGAGAATATTTTGAGGTATTAGTAGAGTATATTTAAAGATGCAGTATGTATTTATTCTGGTGGGGGGTCTGCCACCTGCCTGGAATTTTACCATTAACACTACCATGACATGACAAATTTTTATTGTTAAAAAATTAAAAATGTACTGTGAGTGGGCTTGCCTCTCCACAGATGTGCCCTGTAACTTTGCCTGGTGGCATTACCTGCTTACAGTGGTGGAATCTAATGAAGTAAATGTAATAAAGTACTGTGCTTAAGTACAGTTTTTAGGTATCTGTACTTTGCTTAAGTCAATTTTTAAGTGGATACTTTTTACTTTTACTTCACTACATTTGAGAGCAGGGATCTGTACTTTCTACTCCACTACATTTTTAAACTGGTCTGAAAAGTAAAATTATTTTTTGTTATTGTTTGACACGTATTGAAAAGCCTGAGGGGTTTATTTTTAACACGTTCATAGTTTGAACCTCTAAATCTGTGTGAAATACTTTTACTTTTTACTCTTTAAGTACATTTTAAACAGGTACTTTAATACTTTTACTTTTACGTAGATCTTTTCATGTAATACTTTTACTTGAGTATTTTTTTGCTCCGGTATCTGTACTTTTAACAAAACTGAGTACTTCTTCCACCACTGCCTGCTTGTCACCTTGGAGATAGATAATTAAAATTATACAATACGGTGGAACATTCCAGTCAAAGCAGTAACATCTCCATGGAGACAAGCTGGTGGCAGGTGGAAGTTTTCTCAGTTGTCCAAAACTTTATTGGCCAAAAAACACGCTGATAAATGGGCATTTCCACCTTAAGTTCAGGTACCAGAGGAGGGCTGTTCTTGTCGAGGTTTGAACCTTGACCCCTTGCGCCCCCTGCTGCCTGGAGGCCCCCTGTTCTTCCTGTCAGAGCCGCCAATCACCAGCACACGGCTTTAACCGACCGGGAAATGGGTCTGTGCCGACACGATGCGTTCTACCACACTCTGCCACTTAAACTTTTCACTTACAACTTTCAACCCAAAATGTTTTCTGTGGTTCTGTTTCTGAAACTATTATTTATGAGAACATAAAACTCATAAATATTCGAGCAAGGCTACAATATTCACAACAGCTTGTAAAGTGAACCAACGTGCCAGACGGCGTGGTGTGGTAGCAGCACATGCCCAAGTGCAAAAACACATTAGAGCCGTTTCAAAGTGAAGAGAGAATCCAAACGACTCACTTTAGATCCTGAAACGGCTCGGCTCGCACATGTGACGTCTCCACCGAATGGCTAAACACAACTCCTTCGTTCCCTGGAGAGATGGAGAGAAGAGAGGGAGAGGAGAAAGACAAGAGAGATAAACAGAGACAGGGAGAGAAGAGAGGGAGAGGAGAGAGAGAAAAAGAGAAGAGAGAGACAGGGGAGAAGATAAGAAGAGGAGAAAGAAAGAGAGAGATGGGAGAGAAGAGAGAGAAACAGAAAGATGGAGAGAAGAGAGGGAGAGGAGCGAGAGAGAGATGGGAAAGAAGAGAGAGAAACAGAAAGATGGAGAGAAGAGAGGGAGAGGAGAGAGAGAAATGGGAAAGAAGAAAGAGAACCAGAGAGATGGAGAGAAGAGAGGAAGAGGGGAAAGAGAGAGAGATGGGAGAAAAGAGAGAAACGGAGAGATGGGGAGAAGAGAGGGAGAGGAGAGAGAGATGAGAGAGAAACAGAGAGATGAAGAAAAGAGAGGGAGAGGAGAGAGAGAGATGAGAGAGAAGAGAGGGAGAGGAAAGAGGGAGAGAAGAGAGGGAGAGGGGATAGAGAAAGAGAGAGATGGGAGAAAACAGAGGGAGAGAAAAGAGAGACAAAGAGATGAGAGAAAAGAGAGGGAGAGGAGAGAGATGGGAGAAAACAGGGAGAGAAAAGAGAGACAAAGAGACGAGAGAAAAGAGAGGGAGAGGAGAGAGATGGGAGAGGAGAGAGGGAGAAAAGAGAGAGATGGGAGAGAAGAGATGGAGGAAAGAGAGAAAAAGAGAGGGATAAAAGATAAAGAAAGCGAGAGATAGAGACATTGGCGTGATGCATGGGAGAGATAGAAAGAAGAGAGTAAAAGGCAGAGAGAGATGGGAGAGGCATGGAGGAAAGAGAAGGGGGTAGAGAGAGAACAGAAGACAAGAGATACAGGGAGAAGGAGAGAAGAAAGTGATGGG
>KN482889.1:42004-97444 GCA_000787095.1 Periophthalmodon schlosseri | reverse complement strand
GCAGGAAGTGTGACCACAGAGAAATGGGATTGCCGTGTCTGTCAGTGCTAGCTGGGAGAGAGGGACCATTTTTACCAAGATCTACTTTTATAATTAGACAATGTGTAATGGAACAATTGAATTTCACTTGGAGGCTTAGCTATAGCACTGGCACAGCAATCTCATTTTTGCTCGATGATCATTTCGGTGCAGTTTGAGGCGTGATAAATGCAAAGCTGATTTCCAATTTAGAGCGGCTATTAATATGATTTAACAGCAAAATAAAGCATTGAGATGGCACTTCAGTTCTGGAAATGGTTGTGACATTCTATTTCAAATGCAATACCCGATTAAAAATGGTCTTCTCGCAAACATCGTAAAACTGTGCATTGGACCTATGGGGGCGACAGTAGCTCAGCTGGTAGAGGGTTTGTCCACTGATACAAAGGTTGGCGGTGCGATTCCAGCTCCCACAAATGAATATTGACGTTGTGTCCTTGGCCAAGACACTTAACCCGACTTGCCCCCAGTGTCTGCGTACACCGGTGTATGAATGTGTGTGTGGACGGGTGAGTGGTTCCTTGATGTAAAGCGCTTTGAGTGTCTTGAAAGGTGGAAAAGCGCTATATAAAAATGTGACCATTTTACCATGACCATAAGGATATAATTTAAATTGGATTGTTCCACTTCAGGGGTCTAACAACTTTAATGCTCCACCTTTATAAATCACATCGTTCATCTAGGTAAGATATACTTACACTGACCACCAGACTGAACTTCTGCATCTATAGTCACTGTCTCTTCTTTCTAAACTGTCTACCTGACCTCTGCGCCACTCGTTTACATTTGACACAAACTATTCCTAATTATATCGCTTCTAAACAAAACGAACTGCAGCGATACTCAAAGAATCGCAACAGAGAAGAAAACATCCTTCCGAACCAAAAAACTAAACAGAGGTAAACCACATTATTATTAATAATGCAGTGGTCTGTTGTAGCTGTGTTGTGGATGGGGAGGCATTGGGTTGTGTTGTGAGAGAGTGCAAAACTTATTCAATATCTAACTGAGAATAACTGTACCAAAGGCTGACCCAGCTATCCCCGAACTGAAACGTGATTAAGGGAAAATGGCAGTATGACATCATTACATTCTAAAATCTGAAAAACTCCCATAGACCCTCAGACACGCCTATCCAGACTCACATTTTCTTGATGTCTCTGTGTGTGAAGTTTAAGTTGGGCTCAGCTGTCTAGTTCTAGTGTACACATTTCAATAATTCATGCTATTAAATAAACATAGACCTACCAGAAATGGGTTTGAACCATTCCTTCTGAACTTCAGGGTTGGTGTTGTTATGAATTATGATTTGCCTTTCACTGACAAGAAAGCATCATGTCTTTCTTCTGCTTCTTGTGTTCACTTGGTTAATTTTTTAGCTCGACAATCCACTTTTTGTGCTACATTAGCCAAATGCCCAAGAAATGAGGTGAGAGATTGCGCCCAGATAAGAGGCAGCATAATTAGTGTTAGAAGCTATAGATAATGAAGAGATAAATGCAGGCCTGAGCAGTTTGGAGGAAGGTAACAAGGTCAGTGGGGAATTCACAGGCTTAATAAAGGACGGGGGCCATGCATGATTAAAATGGGGAGGCCAACGCAAATGACAAGAGCAGAAGAGATGAGCTGAGAGAGAGAGCGAGGAGAGATGAGCAGAGAGAGCGAGGGAGCGAGGAGAGGAAGATGGAGTGAAAAGGATGTTGTCAAAGTTGGACTTTTAAAACTTTTTTCTTGACATAAAAAGAGTTCATGGAGCAGAAACTGGTGAATTTGCAATCTGCGATAAAGACCAGAGTACACATTTAAAAGCATTCTGAAAGGAGAAAGGTCATGTGAACAGTTTGAAAGTTTGATTTACTTACTTTTACTTACTTTTAAGTTTCAGAGTGATGGAAAAATAGCACCGTTGTCATGGTAATTAAGAATTCAAAACAGAATATTGTATATTTTGAATGGTGGAAAGTTCTCAAAATTGCACCTAATGGGAAATGGAAACCCATGAATATGTTAAGATTCAAAAGTAGAGTCCACAGGTGAATTTAGCACATGGACGTCAGATTGGAAGGGGTGGATGGGGATGGGGGTGAGGGGGTGAGTGGTGGTACACCTCCTGATTTTTAGCACATAATGCATTCACGCCATTCACATCAGATTCGCTTTCACAATTAACGCTAATTCCCTTCTACTAGTGATAGACCGATATATCGGCCTTAAATCTCCAGCACAGGCCGATTTGTGGTTTTGGCTGAACTGCTGCCTTAAGAATAAATGTAAAGCTTAATTTGAACACTTAAGTTCAAAGAGATAGCTGCATTGCAACTACTCTTATAGGCTTATGGTACAACAGAGCTGTGAGTGAGTTTGTAGTAAATTTAAATGGCAGAATTTGGGGAACATAATAAAATCAAAATTTAAATGGCAGAATTTGGGGAACATAATCAAAATCAGCCCTATATATCAGCCCAAAAATATCAGCAGAGTTTATCAGCCATCAGTTGCTCTGAATTTGAAACAATCGGTATCAGCATGGGCCATGAAAAATCTCACATTGATCGATTTCTACCTAATTTTACTCACACGAAAGAAAAAGAGACAAATAGACAAATAGAGACAAAATGAAATGCATTGATGGCCAAGGATTAGCCACTTCTCAGATCAGTTCAGGTCTGCAATAAGCAATCCAATTTTTAATTCAACAACTTGTCATGCATGATGTTTACAAAATTTGCAGCATTCATCATTAATCAAGATGGTGCTACCAGATGGAGAGATAAAAACATGCCAACAAAATAGCAACGCCAAATTACTGCCCAATAAATGTTGTCCAGTGAACCCCAAACAGCTAATAGTCTCTGCTTTGACCTCCAGTACAGAAGAAGAAAATGCATGACCATTTATACTAATAAACATAAAGCAAAAGCATTTCAATAATTCTTGTAATCTCATCATTTCCTCATTGCTCAGACTGGGCACTTATGAAAATGTGGGGCCATCATCAGCATCGCAGGTTAAAGGGTATGTCTTCTAAACTTCAGGTTCACACATCATCTTTATGGGCGGCCATTGAGAAGACTAAGATGACAGGTTTTCACTCACATTAACGAGCCATTGGTGAAGATGGGAGAGAAGGATAAGAGAGAGAGAGGGGGGGGCGAAGGAGGGGGTAGGGGGGCAGACACCCAAGGCCGACTCATGATAAACTCCACACTGGTCTGTCTGGAAACAAACTGATGTAGTCTCTTCACTGCTGAATAGTCAGAGTAATGCATTGTACAATAGGCTCAATTTGTAATGTGTAATGGTTACTGGCAGTGTGGTAAAGTCGTTTCATTAGCACTTTTAATTAGTTCTAGTACTGTCTTCTAGTGCTCATCTCAGCAGTAATCAATATGCACTGCTAGTTTCACATGCACATTTGTGCTTTTTATTATTTATTCAACACCTTATATTCATGCAAGCCTTTATTTTATCATAGTTTATATTTTAGCATTATCATTCCTGTAGTGTCCCTAGATTGACCTATGAAACTGTGAGAAGCACCTACTTCACTGTTGCCATGGTAACGGACCTAAGTATGAAATGTTTAAAACTCTTTGGCTACAGGAAGACACATCCTGGAGCCTCCCAGAACCCATCACACCAGACATACATTTCATTGTAAGATTTATGGAGGCACACTGTTGAAACTTTGGATTAGGTGTTTTGGAAAAGATCTACAAAGTTTCTACAAAAACGAAACAATAGACAAATAGACAAATGTTTCAGGAGAGAAAGAAGCCTTTGACTGAAGTAAATGCAGATAAAGCCATGACCATGATACACATAAAAGACACTGATGTTTGATGAAGTAATCTGAGCGAATGACTTTCTCCACAGAAACAAAAGGAACATTGTAAACTGTTCAATATAGTGATCTGTGAATATAGTGATCTGTGAATGTCATGTGGATATTTGTGGATATGCTTTCACATTTTCCCAAATTTAAGTTTTTGCATTTTTTCTAGTCAGCAGCCTTTGACTCAAATTGGACTCTTGATTCTTCAGACCTGACGCTCCGAGGACATCAGACCTCCAAACCGTGGGACCCCTGGGCCGTGCAGTGACTCATCTCCACTCTCCCGGTTGTATGCGAACGCATCACAGATTGGCTTAATGAATTTAGGCTCAACACATAACCTTAGATAACTCTAGGGCAGTTTATTTAATCTTTAATCTCTAGACACCAAATTCATTCACATTTGCATATTTCATATTTAAGTGCTGTCTGTTTAACTTGGTCACTAAATATTCATAAACCACAATTAGTTTCAGTGAATAGTGATGTTATTTCCAGATATGGGTCAGTGATTTGGTGCAAGAATTTACAAACCTTCAGATCATTGTTTAATTCATCATTCATTCATTAATAAATCTAGATAATTGGTTATACTGGATTGGTAATGTTCCTAAACTTTTGAGTGGTGCCCCAAAACTGTTCTTCTAGTCAAAGCCAAACACTCACAAAGGCCATGTGAGTTCTTCTTTAACTTAAAACTAAACTTAATCCAATTCTTTATATCAATTACCCCTTTAAACCCTCTACACACCACACCGCCGAAGCAGTTTGTGAATTTTGTTCTCTGACAACGGCCACACAACTTTTTCTGATTCTGTCAGTGCTGGGTTGTTTGAAAAGCCAATTTAACTCAGATGACATAAAAGATCTCGGTGAGGCCAGTTTTTGCGATTTTATAATTCAAAGCTTTTTAAAGTAGCAAGCTGTTTGGATAAACTTGGCAGTGAAACCATTAGTCTATATCTTATATTCACTGGGCTGGTGCGCTGATCCTGCACCTCCTGCTCAGACCTGGGAGAGCCGCTCCTCCAGTGTCTTCTGTAATGAATACTAATGAGGGCTTTAGTCAGCTGCAACTTTCCTGCCTCCCTAAGTGGCAAATGTCTGGTAAACACAAATAAGCGTCTTCTCATTATTCTCAGAAGCCCGAGAGAATAGAGAAGTTTGCTGGTGTTGTGAAGTGTTGGAGTCAGCAGAGAGGTGGGACACTGACGGGATTTCCAGGCTCAAACAAAAGCTCTTGATGAGAGGCTCCCTGGCCTCCCACTGTCGCCCTGCAGCAGTCACTGAGCGCTGATGTCCAAGTAGCTCCCATTTCACACAATGGAGTAATTCTGCTCAAGAAACGCCTCACAAGAATTGCACGATACAACACAGCTCTGAAAGATCACTCATGTTTATATTGGAAGATTTGTGTATAACAAGGTTTTCGAGACACCCCATCAAAATACTTTAAGTTTTATTTTGTTTCTTTTGCACACACTGAGACCATCTGTGTTCACATTTGCGCACACACCATATCAAAACTGGGACTAAATCCAAAACTAAACTAAACCTGCACTAAACCAGGACTAAACCAGGGCAACAAGAACAAATAAGGTTCACAACCAAACTAAAAAATAAATAAATACAATAAAAGCAGCATTAAAATTCAGATGTCTTATTATTTTTAATCAGTTTTCCATCACCAAACTTGTTTTGATCAAGTGTGCACTCAAATTGCATTTTTTTAAAACAGTATTTTTCATGTAGCATGTTATGTTTCAAGGTTATGTTTGGGGATAAGCCAGAATCTAAAAAAACTGTTGGCTAAAACAAAAGGATAGCTACAACCCACAGCTAGTTACCATTTCTTTTTTATGTCTCCTTTTATTGTTGCCAGATGAAGGCACACTAAATCCTGATTGTCTGCTTAATGGTAAGTGCACAACAAACAACACAGCCACTGGCATTTGGTCGTCACAGAGTCCTCATTTATACACAGTGTGATTGAGAGCATGCCGCCACATTCACAGACAGTCACGTCCACACCGCCTGCATTAAAGTCTTTCTCTCGGTGAGGAATATAGCTTTAGGGAGTTTTAACAGCAGGAGACGAGCTGTCAGGAAATTCTACCCATCAAAGCGGCGAGAGGTAAGGAGTGTGAATGTGTGCAGAAAATAACACAAGTTCTGCTGATAAATATCTCTATATTGCAGTGTACACCACACAGCAGATACGGGGCGTCTAGCCCCAAATACCATTCATCTCAGCTGTCACAATCTAAATGCTGTACCTGCAATGATCAGGCATAAAGCAGTGGATGCAATTCTAGAGGACAGCACATTCATTTCTTTAAAGTGCAGCACAATGTCTGTATCTTCAATCTCTTCTATAGACCACACACTCACTCAATGAAACCATCAGGACAATGGGCTGCTTTTTCTGTTTTTGAAACATACAAGAGCTGCTCTATGACATAACAATTGAAAGGATGTAAACTGTCAGAAACACTCAGTTCAGAGGAACATGAAGCTGCAAAATGAGCTTGTGGTCTGTTAGACGTCTTGTGTTTGGTCATTTGCCAGGCTTGATCATGATTTATAGATCACCATTGTTAGATATTAAAATGTGCTCTAGTCACACAGGAGTTTAGGAAAAGCATTCTCCATTATAATACTCAAACTTTCCATATAAATATAGTGACTTTATTTAGTGGCCTGAGAGGCACACCTAAGGCAATAGTGCCAGGCTAAACCTCCGGCTCTGCATTTTAAATGTGTTTATTTCTTTCACTTTGGCTCAAAAATAAATTGCTTTAACTCACAGGCTTATATTATTATGGGACCTCACTGTAGCCCTCCAGTCTGTGTCTTGAGCATATTCGATTAAGATTTGGGTTTTTAAGGATAAGACCAGAACTAAAAAAGATCTGCATCTTACATGAAAAGCAGAAAAGGCACCAAGTGATACATTACAAAACTCACTTTATTCTCCACTCCTCACATTCAGTCACAGTTGTCCTGGGGCAAACTGTCAGAACCAAGCCAGCCAATCTGCACCAATCACACAGTCACACAACATTCATACAGGTACAGGTGTGTTGCTCATGAACTGAACAGCATCATATTGATCACAAATATCATCAAACTTTAGTGGAGGAATGTGGAGTTTTTTTTAACTCAATTTTACAAATGTTTTTGTTCTTACAGTAAGAGTAAAAAAGTTAGACTTTATCAATCTCTTCCCATATTTCAGCTTTGTACTTTATTCAGTTATCGTCCACATCTCTTCTGCAGTCCCTTCTATTCACTTCTACACACAGACAAATCCAGTAGATTCACCACCGAGCACTCGTCTAATTGTTTTAAATCTGTCTATAGATGTGGAGATGGATAAGTCATATTTGCTCTGAATGATGTCTTCTGCACGACACTGGGCCCTTGGTCTAATATAATAAGATCTTGAAAAACGGATTTGGTTGAAAAAACAGTGCAGCTGTCAGCCTCGGTGAGATGCTCTAATGGAAATAGATAGCACTTAGTTTGGTAAACAGAAAGAGCTAAAGTGCATTTAGGAACTTGAGCACAAACAAAACAACCTGATTGGCTCTATGTGAGGAAAATATTAAGGAGCAGCATATCTTTGTTTTGAGGTGAATGCTCTTACCGATGGTGAGCTGTCCGGTCAGCTGTCCCTCACCGTTCCTGGCATTGACTGTTACATTACGGTCCGACTGGAGGATCAATGGACTGTCCTGTGAAAGGAGAGAAAGGAAAAACAGATTTAGTCAAATATAGGTACAGTTACAGGTCAGATCTGTGGAGAGGCTACGCAGCTCACAGTAAGAATGCACATTTCAAGCTACTTTGGAGTAATAAATAACATGTTATGAACGAATAAATACAAAATAGAGAAGTGTAATGCCATACTTTGGAACATTCCAGGCAAAGCTGTAAGGTCTCACAGGGTGGAATGGTGGCTGAGTGGCAAGGGCCCAGGCCTTTCTGTGTGGAGTTTGCATGTTCTCCCTGTGTCTGGGTGGGTTTCCTCTGGGCAGTTTCCCCCATCAGCCCAAAACATGCACAATAAGTAAAAATCCTCCAGCTGAGTTTGTCCTGACCAAGACAGCAAGATCATGGAGACGGGTCCCCTGAGCACTGCACTGTGGTGTTCACTGCTCCTGAGGAGATGCCCTAGCGGCATTGAGGGTACCTGTGATATTTTGAGGTGGGAATGCAAATCAATAGATACGAAAACATACTTTCACATAGTACGTTCAGGATTTAACACAGTTCCAATTAAACAATGCCATTTCATTCATTTCCCATCTATTACCAGAACCTACGATGTCTAGAGCCTCATCACAATACATGAGGACTGATGACAAAGACACATTTGAGGGGGAGTCAGCCATTCACTTATGATAGCACAATTACAGTACATTTGACTAGTCACCTCACACAATCATCCAAACAGTGCCTAATTGGATAACCAGGAGAGAGGACACAGTAGCACAAGGGCAATGACACACTGCACCCCATTTTAGTTAATTATATTATTCAACGGATCCATTTTTGTTCTGTCGAAAAATAATTAAAGTCATCTAATCTAATCCCTGTCATGTCTCCTCTAAACACATCGGTGGATGAGATGGCACTTCCACAGTTTTGCATGCTGCTGCCTTTCCCTTGGTTAGCCCTGCTCTAGCCCCTAACCTCACCCCCAGGACCCAGTCAATACTGCATTAACCTGTGTGACCACCGGGCCTCCACCGCATCAGCCTGCACCACTTAAACCTGACACCGTCTCCACCCGCCGCGTGATAGCAACACCTAATGCAGCTAATATATGCGGCACAGCATTCGCCTGCTTCACTTTGGGAGAAACATGTCAGGACAAGCAATTATACTTATATATCTGTTATCTAAATCAACTAACGCAATAGTGAACATGACCTGCAACATTGCAAAGACCACACTTTGTTCTTTCGTTCTTTCGTTTCATGGTTGTAGAATATGGCAAGACAAAAACAGCTAAAATTATAAAGACCTACCTACTACTTTTCTTGACAAAGCAGGCAAACAATACAAAAGAGAATAATGTGGTTTCATAAATATGTTATAATTTTCAAGTGCTGGGTGGCTCTTACAAATCCAATGTATCGTTCACACTGATAGCCATATATTATACCTGTATGTCTTGGCAGCAGTTCCACCTTCGACTTGGAGTGGAGTTTATAAGGGTTTTCTCCGGTTTCCCCCATCAACCCAAAACATGCACAATAGGTCAAATCTTCCAGCTAAGGTAGTCCGGACCAAGCCTAGCTCAAGGTCTGGAGATGGGGCGTGTCCACAGCTCCTGACACATTGAGCAGCATTGAAGGATCGGTCAAATGTGCCTAATATTTCTTCAGCCAGACATATGAATCATTAGCTTTAATTAAATTGTGATTTTAATCTAGTTTTAGTTTTTGCAGGTCAGTCTGTGCAAGCAAACCATGTATTATTTTGATTCTATTTATGCATTTTCCTCATTTATTCTTTGCTCTCGCGTTAGTGTCTTGGTTAAACTGCTTATTTTGCGGGTGTGAAATAACTGCCTCACGGGTGACCTAATTTTGCTGTTGATTCTCCAAATTAATATGAGGCCTTTGAATTTCAAAGAGTTTTGTGGCTAAAATTAGAAAGCTGCTGATCCGGCCAAAAGTATAGCACCCTTTTTGTGCATATTGCATTGGTATTTTAGTCTTTTGTATTTTAGTGTGTTGGTACACTTTGGAATCATATCTCTATTCATGGGTTTCAGACAAACAATGCCCTCCTGATTTGAAGGACTTCATGAGGACCCACAGAGGACCTTTCTCCATTCAAAAGATATAATATTTTGATTTGAATTGCGTTTGCCATAGCTTGAAACCCATGAATTAGTTGTAATTTAAGAGTTTTGTAAGTTATGCTTGTTTTTCAAATTGTAATTCTGTGTCTGCTACTCCCATGCTTTATGAAGATCTGAGTACGCTCATCTCTTCGAGTTCAGATGGGTGTGATTGACAGGCAGATTAGCCAATCAGGGACATGCATGGCCGGTCAGCATCAACCACAGACTGTATAAAGAAGTGGACTACGTGAGTGTCACCCATAGTGTTCGGCTCCAGTCAAATGAAGCTCATTTATAGGGGTGAATTTGGAGCCATATTTGGAAATCCGCACCAATCCAAAGTGAGGAAGTTGAAGGTAATGCCCCTTGAGGGGTGACAGAGAAAGGCGTGACAGTTTTTCAATGTAAAGTGAATTAGAGCCAGAGTCGATGGAGCCGGAAGCGCGCCCATGCTGACTTCCTATTTGGAACACGGCTGCTACTGAGTTAGTTATGTCCATTTATTTACAGTCAACACGAAACACAAAGGAGTAGAGGCATAATGAAAAAAATACAAGTTTCGGGTCCTTCCTCAACTGCAGCATCCAAGTGAACACCAGAATCCCATAGACCCACTTACAGTACGTAATTATCTCTTCAGGTAAAGACATTAACAAACCACCAAACGAGGCCTGCAGACTATTTACTATTGGCTGGTCTCCTCTGAAGAATGTAGCGTGAGCTGGATTAATTGTTTCCAACGGCCCGTGTGATAGCCTCCACTATATTATCTTTCCACTCTGTTTAAAGCACCGGAGCGTTTTGTAAAGCATGACAGATGTAATGCACTCCCAGTCGTCCCAGTTAAATGTGCAGTGTGCATGAACAAGCATAACCCTATTCTTCTAGTGTCAGTCAGACGCACTGTTGTGGATGGAACGCCTTGTGTGATTAAGTGCTCATATGCAAATACATGGAAATAAGTTTGTTAATTGACTGCATATTTTCCCATTTGTTAATGTAGTTTTAAAAGAAAGAGTAAGCCAGGCACGGTTAGGTGGTTATTTGAAACATGGATTTAGCCATGTGTAAAATTTGTAAATGCTATGAACATTATCAACAAAGGAATTACAAGGACGACCTAAAATTCTAATCTGTCAGCCGTAGGAGTTTCGCTGCTCGGAAACGTCTTCACTCCTACAACTTTTTGTCCAACTTTTTTGAATTTTTCTTTTACTATGGCTCATACCTGGACGACTGAGGGATTACACAATCAAGGACGACCTAATTCAAAATGTGCACACAACTGGCATGTTATAACGCCCCTGTAAAATAAATTCTGCCACTGTCATTTGAAAAGACGTAAAATGGCCATCGCTAGAACGTAACTGCTGCACACTGCTTAATTCATTAACTCATAACAACAATGAGTTTATCTCCATTTCATCCGAACCACCAAAGAATCCAATTATTTCTGCAATCACTGGATGCCCAATGGTCAAATGATTCAGCTAGCAGAGATACACCATACTGATATTACGTCGTACTGTTTTAGTCCTGTCGCCTCCAGAAGGGTGCCGCCATATTGGTACAGATTACTTTAGGGTCAGCTGTCAAAACCAAAACTCATCACTTCTTATGTTTGCCTGGCAAATCCTTATAGCCGTCTGTACTTTTTATACAGATTGATATCAGTCTGGTCCCCACGTCCTCCATTGCGTCTCAAGCTCGGTCAAACGTGCAATAAGATTTGGTTTTTTTTTTTCAGTGACACATATAAAATGAAGAAGCTCATTGGTTACTTATGATTTACAAATAAAATCAAATTTCTCTCACCTCAGATTAACAAAGTTTAGTGCTTTGCTCACTGATTCAGCAGAAATTCACAATGTTTTTCAACCCACTGTGATATTTTTTTCCTTTATTTTTTTCTGATACGGACGGACCATGTGTGTCCCTGATTGGCTAGTCCACCTGTCAGTCATGGCCATTTGAAAGCGGGTGCTTCACCATTGACCAGACTCACATCTATGTAAAGTATTGAAGAAGTGTGTATTCTGGATCCCAGGCAAATCTTACGCAAGAATGTTTTTCAATCAAAAATATCATTGCCACAATGCAATACATGTAAAAGTGGGATCTTGATAAAGTTGACTGTTTTTGCTACTTTAAAGAACAACGTAAGCACTTGCAGCCGGTCCTATCCTGCTGACGTTGAGGGAGTAGTCGCTGCAGGGTTGGATAACCCCAAAAATGTGATTAGTATTGTGCAATTTAGTTATTGTGGTATAGACACTTTGTTTCACTGAATAAGAAACCTGATTTGATTTCTGACAAAGGCAAGCATTTTAAATAAATTTCTTCTTCGGCCTACTTATTTTGGGTATTAAACTTGTCTTATAATCGCTGATGCATTCATCTTTTTGACTAAGCTCTTCAAATGAAAATATACAGCAGGACAAACATTTGATGCTCTTCAAGCCAACTTGCTTAAATGTTCCCCTGTAAAAGACACACCATCACTGAATCAGTTGATCTTCAAATGAACATAGCTCCATTAGAGTATCATCCATGCTTCCTGTTTGAACATGGCAAAGCTTTAGTCTTTCTCTGGTGTCCTTAAAAAGCTGTTTCTTAAAAGCCTTTTTTGCTCTCTTTAGCTAATGCTTAATGTTTGATCTCAGTTTAGCTCTTGGAAGGAAACTGGATTTTTTGAGTTCACATGTTTTTCATTTTCAACTTCAAATGTCTCAGTCTAGATCAAATACATACATTACACCCCATGTTCCTGCTTGAATTTCATGGTAATCATTTGACTGAGCTTTAAAACTTGGTAATGAAGGACCTCCTATTATACCCAAGACTCCCTATAGGATATACAGTCAGGTATCACAAATATGTACATCAAATCAAAATATTTTTTTGATTAACTGTTTTGAAAGACTTTAATCCTTGGTCGGTTGCTGTTATAACCCAGGTGGACCAAACATTTTAAAGACTTATTGTGCTTGTGTTTGTTATACAACTATAATCTATGACACCCATGGATCATTATGTTACAATTTGCATAATTTGTTATAAATCACAGTATTCATCTAAAACAACTTAATAAAAGAAACAAGTTCTCTGACTTCCGCATTATAAAACTGTGGTGTCCAATGGGAGCTGATGCCACTGTAATTGTCATCACAACAAAGAGCTGCGTAGCTGTTGGCACCTTCGATGGATAGCTGTACATCATGCTTGCAAGCAGTGGATTTTCTTTCATTTGTACCAAAATGACTAACGCGATGCTGCAGAATCCTGCACATATCACCAATTAAGAAACTAAAATTGGAGAATAAAGTAAGTACGGAGCAGTCGGCATGTACCGGTGGTGGTGATCAGCAATATGGCGTCTTGAAAATAAGCTATTAAAGTTTGCTCAAGTATGCACAAATCACTCCAAATACAACTTTGGGTGAGTAAATGGTGACGGAAAGAAACTATAGCATGGTTAATAGCTCTGAAAAGTCGATTTTGCAGAATAGATTTGCTTTGAAGACGGCACAGGAGTCAAAAGGATTACAAAAGTTAAATGGTTTTTATTCAAGTCCCCAAGTTGATGTTAGTGTCCCTCTATATGCTGTTCCTCCAGTGCTGCAACAACATTAAACATGTTCAATTCTCTAATCGATGAGTTAGGTCCCCTGAACTCTGCACTACAGTCCAAACACATCTAATGCAAAGACTAAAATGGTCTGCAGGGACAATGAAGTTACCCAAACCCTTCTTATCATAAACTACAGTGTTGGATTAGAGCAGTCTCTCCCATTTTCCTGTTGCCTTTGTTACAGCGTGCACACAGAGGTTACAGATGATACTTCTGCTGATAAACCCACCCAGACACATTCTTATACAGTCATTATGCAGGTTTGCTGATTAAACAATACATTGCACAAGCCCCAACAGCTCCTGGAGATAAAAGCACTCACACTTTATATGCTTTTATATGCTTCACAGACACATTATTTAGGTCTGCAGTCAAGAGTTGCCACAGGGAGTATCAGAGATGAGTATGAAGAGGAGCCCACATAAAGCTTAGTCTTAAACGAAGCTGACGACAAGCCGTAACCTGTTAATGCAGTTATAAAATGCAAGCTCATAAAGGCTTTTAAAAGTACCCACACTTTTTGGCATCATGAACCATGTTTTCATGGGCTTGAGAGAAAATCAAAATAATGCTCTGTACTCTGGAGACTAATGCCAGATGTTTGAATGGACCCTCAGTACACCACTCCTTGAGTTAATGCTTTAACTGAGCTTTGATCAGTATTGCATGGCTTTCAGGGGAGGCCCATCTGATGAGTTAGGTAATAATAAGTGGTGCCCCTCCACTCTCATGTCACTGTGTCTCCCACTATAAGTGGTCTTACAAATGTTCAGCCGTCCCCATTATAACAGCTCTTAGCCTCTGTCCCACCTGTCCATGACTGTCTAACTTCACTGTGCTCTACTCTAAGGCACAGAACAAAGTGCATTTTCCTCCTTCTTTGCAGTGAGCTTAATAACAGCTTTTAGCTGTGCTGACTGCATGCGTGCAGTCGGCTGTCTCGCTCACATCATCTCTCCATCTTTGTAATAAGATCTGGGCATACCTTAACAAGAAGTGCCCAGAGCTGTCAATCCTATAAAAGCTTTTATGATCCTTATTTTCATGTAATTCCTGGCTCAGTGCTCTTTTGGCTGGTCAATGGCAAGACTTTAGCCATTGTGTTGATTCAAGTACTGTTTTACATGAAACCTTTGATTTAAAAATGGCTGCCTGATTTTGCCCCAAAATGTGAAAAAGTTCTTTAATATTTGCAGCAATGTGAACTTTTTCCTCACTTTCCTAACCTATTCCCAACATTCTAATTATTTACCTCGATGAGTTTATAAGTGTAGATCCAAAGCAGCGTCTGGGCGTCACGCTGCGTAACTAGCCTGCTAATAGTGCACCAGCATTACTTCCAGGTTACTGATCGATGAAATTGCTTTATATCTATGGGGGATAGTGTCAGGAACCTGGCATAAATACAAGCTAAGCCAAAATCACTTTATGAATGAAATGGTACTTGCAGCGAAAGCCAATTGAAAAGTGCTCCATCTACTTTTATGGGCAGCAATGTGCTAGTCAAGTTATGTGTGAGTGAATGTTTACTCTTCACTGATTGCATATGTGAAAAAGGTTTTGTTTTGTAGTTTTATTAAGACATAAAACATACAAATTAGGCTCACACTGAGACAGAGGACCTACCTGATAAGCAGCTAAATACCCCACATTGCCCCACCATATGCTGCGTGTTTTGCTTGTTTGAAGTAGTAAGCTTTATTTACAGTTTTGAGTCCAACCAGCGCAGGTGTGTGCTATTTGCAACTCTCCAGACACTGTCCCAAACTCCACAAACCATTAATCCGACTCTGCTTGAAGATGAAAAATAATTTGCTGTCTTCTCTTCACCATTCCTGCGATTTCGGTATGATTTATGTAAAAAATTCATTGCATTGTGCTGGTGCATCGCTGAGGCCTGAAGAGGATTGCCTCCATAACTATTTATCATTGTAGAGTAAATCTCTCCCAAAACAGAGAACAATCATTTATATCTGGAGCCAAACCACTTACAGTAATGGTACTATGTTTGTGCATGGATGCCACCAAGGTCTACTGGACGTTTACCAAAAAAGATTGTAGGAGTTGTTGGGCTTGAAGTGGCTAAGGTGGTTCCGGGTGAAGAGACACATGAAGAACAGCAGAAGGGAGAGGAAGTGGGAAGTTGACAGGCAGTAAACAGGGACCTCCTGACTTCAAGCTTTCGGAGTGATAAATCTTCAGATGAAGGCTAAGAAAAACAGCGAAGAGGAAGAGGAGGTGGGAGGGGAGCAGTGGAGAGGAAGATGGAGATGGAGCACAGAGTAGGCCGAACCGCACTGCATTTGTTTTAGAGATAGACGCAGCAAATAGATCTATAAACAGAAGTCACAGTGTCAGCCTCGCTCCGCTGCCTGGAAATGTATGGTGCTTAAGGGACCAGTCGACACAGCCGCGCCGCCACAGGGAGCCGTGCCAGCGGGGAACAAGATGGAAAGTCTGGAGGAGCATCTGCCTATTTGTAAGGCTTACATTTTTGAACTCTGTTGGGGCATTGTGTTCAGGTGTAACATTGTGATCACATACAGACAAAGTGAACTTCACATGATCCTGGTACCTCCTCATGGGTGAGATGTTTGTGACAGCAAGAACAGAGTGTGACTGGAGAGATTATTCACATTGAAAATAAAAATAGTAGCCCTCATTTCTTATTAATAATAGAATAGAGTTTTGATGATTGTTGTGAATAAGTATTGAGCACAAACACTGAACAAAAACTCGATTCTTGGTAAATCTGAAACTGGTCGGAGAATAGCTGCGCTCACATAAGATACTATTTGATCTTTCAACAGAATGTATGGAAAAGCCAAAAATGAGCAAAGTGATTTGTTTAGCATAAAGGATCCCCACAAGAAGGAGGAAGAAGGAAGAATAGAGGAAAGGGCAGACTAGTTGATGGTAGGCATGTGTCATGATTATCATGCAAATAATATCATGAAAATGATTCAAATTGCTGGCACTTTCAAAATTATATGAAAATGGACTGAAATGACTATGGTTAAAAAGATACAATTCTCAGAAGACCTGGTTCAGATCCCCAATTTGATAATGACTGAACTAGAAGAGAACACAGGGCAACAGAAGCTCAGTTGGTTGAGTGTTTGTCTACTGATCTGAAGGTTGGTGGTTTGAATCCCGCTCTCGACATAAAACACATCATCGGTCGTGCAGTCAGATCCACTGACACACAGGTTGGCGGTGCGCACAAGTGAATAGTGTCGTTGTGTCCTTGCGCAAGAAACTCAGCCCACTCACCCTCAGTGTCTGCGTACACCGGTGCATGAATGTGTGAGTGGTTCCTTGATGCAAAGCGCTTGTGCCTTGAAGGTGGAAAAGCGCTATATAAAAATGCCCATTTACCAGCACCTTGGATCAGAAGCTCATTGTCATCCTTTTTTTTATAAAGATTAAAACGATTATTGTTTACTGTCCCATCTCTAGTCTACGGTCAGTTTAAATGCTGCAGCCATAAATATACATAAAATTAGCATAAATATAAACCACATATTTACCCATTTTACAGTGCTGCTTATCATTCCCACATTATCACAAAGGTCCACCTCAGCATTCACAGTATCCATATAAGGTGGTATACAGGCAGATTCCCCCGCAGCCCTGTATGTCCTGTAGTGGTTTGGAAGCATAGACCAGATAAGTGAGCAGGACCAAGGAGCGAGAGCAGAGCAGATAAAGCTGCAGTGCTCTATTTGCCGTGAAATATTCCCCTGTGGTAAAAATACTTGAGGTAGAGAAGAAATAAGTTAACTCCCGAAAAAGTTTACGTTTGTAATATGTGGGTGGAGAGCAGTGTAGAGAATAAAACTATTTTTACATATAGACTAGATTTTTAAGAAGACACACAAAAGTTAAAGGCTACAGTTTGTACAGTTTATGGAAGTGCTAATTAAATAATATTTACACAGTTTTGTAAGCCTCCAACACTGTGTGACAGCATTTCAGCATTTACTGAAACCCCAAAATACAACGTAGTTTAGCTCAGTAATTCTCAGTCTGGGGGTTGAGACAAACACTGGAGTTGCAACATGATTTCAGGGGGTCCCAAGATGATTGGAGGAAAATTGAAAATGCACGCAATAATCTTTAACAAGGTTTGACACCCTTCAGTGGTGAATGTGGAATTATATTTGTTGTCCTTCCAAATGCATTTATCTTATTTGAAGGGACAATGTGCGGAAACATTAAACGGCCCATATTACAGTATTTTCTGATCTATGTCATAATGTTGTTTCTTCATCACAAACATACCTGGAGTTGTGTTTTGTTTCATTCACACATGTTTAACACACAAACCCTGCATATTTAGGCAGTTCTTCTCTCAAACAGAAAACGCTCTGTTCCACGTTGTGATGCCATGTGGTGATACAGGAAGTGCTCCGCTGTGTTTTTAAACTCCATACACCTTCACTAGAATCATTTGGATGATTTCAGCCCTGGATTGGTCAATCTCCACCGAACTAAAGGTAAAAGGAAGCTGTTGACTTGAAAACTACTGCTTCATGACATCACAAGGTGGAACAGAGCATTTTGAGCTTTGGAGATGTAGAAAGACTAATAGTAAAGCGTTACTCAAACATGTGTGAATGAAACAAAACACAACTCCAGCTATGTTTTTGATGAGGTAACAACATTATAACATGACTTAAATCTCACAAGAGTCAATTTTATGTAGTATAGGACGCAAAATATAGTATAGTAATAACTTTAAACTAATAAAAACAGAGATGCTCCACAACAGATTAGATCTAGTTGTTTCCATTATGAGCCTATGTCCTGAAATTAAAACCAAACATTAGACATAAGGTAACTTTGTGATTGCCAGTGGTTTAGCTCACCCTGGACGCCACAGCAAACCACTCAGTAATCAACAGCAACATTTAATAACAATCACCGACCATTACTTCAGTTGCTTTGTACCTGTCTGACCCACTGCTGACCTCATATACCAAAACAATGATACAGTGGGGAAACTGCTATCATGACTTCAGTAATGCCTTTTATATCTGATACTTTTCCTATCTGTTTTCATGCTACAACAACTGCCTTTTTTTCTTCCCTGCCTCTATCTGTTCCATTCAATTCTCCAGGGGATCACGGCAGCTCCTCTTTCATTTGTATTAAGGCTGTGGGTCGGGTGTTAGCCTGTGTGTCCTTAAAAGCCCCTATTCTATAATGACAATACATACTGTTCACTTTAACCTCATGACCTCAGCAAAGTCACGACAATCCATCCCTTAAGAGCTTTACACAGAAGATATAGAAAAATCCTATTGTAAATCACGTTTTTATTACACCTCTGCAGTGTAAGAGTGTAGACTGCAGCATCATACTGTCAAGACATGTGAAAGGCTTTTACTCTCGTCTTAAGGTAAATAGGTTTCAAGATGCAGTGCAGCTTGGGTTAAACTGCAAAGAGAACATATTGATAGTATAATATTATATACCAGTTTTTGTAACCATTTTCTTCTTTTTGATTAATGTTTTGGGCTCAGTTGGTAGAGCGTCTGTCCTCTGATCAGAAGGTTGGCGGTTCCACATAAACATCATTGGCTGAGCAATCAGATCCACTGACCCGCAGGTTGGCGGTGCTATTCCGGCTCCCACAGATGAATGCTGTCGTTGTGTCCTTGGGCAACACCCTTAACCCACCTTGCCCCCATATAAAAATGTGACCATTTCCGATGTTTTAAAAAGTTAAGGTTAAGTAGACTTTGTCATCTGCATTAACAAATTACCCTTTATTGTTCACAGTGGCTTGTGCATTCGACCCACACTTCAATGCCGCTGGGACCACCTGAAATGAGCAGTGGGTGACTGCACTGCAACACACAAGGACCCATCTCTAGACTTTGAGCTGGGTTCGGTCAGTACTTCCATTCAGGGGGATTAGCCTGTTGGGCAAGTGTTAGTATCTGACTGTTCTTTAAAGCAGTGCTATCACAGCGCAAATCATCCAGGAGGCCAGTAGTATGAGAAAATCCAAACCACCTGGGGGAGACTCATTCACACACTTCATTATATTAATATTTGTCACCCCATATAATCAACGAGGCGGCCTCCGCTGACAAAACAGCTACACTGGAGTGTTGTCTTATTTCCATACGTAAACAGGCAGCAGGCTCTGGCGCAGTCGTTAAAAAGCCGTTCATATCTTTGGACTAATTTCGGGTGGCTCGGCTCATCCTGTGGCTTGTTAGTGGCTCGCTGACAGGGACTTCCTGATGTGGGCCCTTCTACAGAGCTCTCAGACATGAGACGAATCCCCGCTGGAGGAGCTGCATCCATAATTACTGCCTGGGAATGGTTCACAAGGAGCAGACATGAAGTGGGCGCTCTCCACTGCCACATGTTGCACAGAATGAAAAGTGGGAATGGTTTATGGAGATGAGAGGGGAGCAAAGAGACATCCAGGGACACATGTATGGGCAGTTTTAGAGCGTAATGAGGACGATGAGGATAAAAGAAACGCAGTGTACCGTAGTAAAAGAACAGTCGCGTTGTAAGCAGTTATTCCGCCCGCATTTTGATAGACATTGTGATAAGAAGATGAAAATGCATGACGAAATCAAAACTTTACAACAAAGGTATAATTTTAGTAACTAACTAAGCATTATTGTCCCTGAAGATAGTCACTGCTTTCTTCTAATTCCTTACTGACTTGTATTTAGTTATAAAATTTTTGCTCTGACTGAACAAAATTGCCATGTTAGCACTTTTGCAAACAGCAGACGTGTTTTTTCTTTTTTCTTCAGTTTGGCACATGTCTTTCTCTGAACGTGAACAGTGACAAGACGTTCCAGTCATTAAACCTGCAGCCCTGAGGATACAGACCTATTTTAGATCCAACCTCCAGAGGGGCAATCAGGCACAATGGCTCTGATGTTGAACTTAATTTTACTGTAAAACCGTTTCATTTGAAGGAGGCACTCAATATTCACGATATATACTTACACCTCAGCATCTGCCCCTCATTCTGATGACCACATGTCTTCTGTATACTTTACGTCTGCAGTTTTTTGTCTCTTCTTTGATCTACCTTTCTCCCACAGGTGAGTCAGACGCTTGCTCCACTTTGATCATGCCGTAATAGATAAATAAGTGCATTGTCCAGCATGGTTACATTAGATTATAGTTTCTTTTAAGCTTTTTTTGGTGAGAAACAAACCATCTATACCTTTTTCTAAAGCCTAGTGGCCATTGATTGTGTGTTTGTTCTTATCAAGGGTTCAGAAAGACACAAAGTCTAGTATGTGTGTATTTTTAGCTTTTAGAGATAGACCGATATATTGGTTGGCCGATATATTGGGCCGATATTTGCACTTTTTAGCACATGGCCTTAAAACTGCAGTAAAGGCCAGTATTTAGTTTGGGGCCGACCAGCTGTCTGAAGTTATATATGAAGTCTTAAATGAACACTTAAATAAAGAGGTTACTGCACAAAATGTGGCCACACAGTTCTCTAATCCAGGTTGTAGTAAAAGAGGGTTGTGGATGAGTTGTAAAAAAATTAAATTAAATTACGCATTACTTACTTACTTACAAATTAGCACAAAAATATCGGCAGATCTTATCGGCCATCGGTTGCTCTCGGTTGGACTCCAAACAATCGTTATCAGCATTGGCCATGAAAAAACCCATATGGGTCGATGTCTAGTGGCTTTGCTGTGAAGGGCCCCTGTCTTCTGTTTTGGATGGTGCAAAGCAGGTTTTCTGCTCAACCATAGTGTGTATAAACCGTTTTGGGATTTCCTGCTCTCCTGCTCGTTCAGAGGATAAGATGTCAATACTTGGCTGTTACAAAGAAGGAGCTAGAATAACTTGCTGACTTTGCACTTTATGTCACTAAAAGAAGTTATTGTCAACTTCCCTGTGATGTCTTTTGCAGCACATGTGCACAGGCAGGACAAAGACACAGGCTGTAGTAAGGCAGAGTTCAATATGTAATTAAGGATGAACTATACACTGTCGTCAATGATCTGCACATGGGTAATTAAAACTAATCAGTGTGTCTCAGTGTGTCCCGGTGTGTCTCTGTGTGTCTCGGTGTGTCCCGGTGTGTCTCGGTGTGTCAGTGTGTCTCAGTGTGTGAATGTGTGTGAATGTGTGTCAGTGTGTCTCAGTGTGTCTCAGTGTGTCTCAGTGTGTCCCGGTGTGTCTCGGTGTGTCAGTGTGTCTCAGTGTGTGAATGTGTGTCTTTGTGTGTCAGTGTGTCTCAGTGTGTCTTGGTGTGTGTCTCGGTGTGTCTCAGTGTGTGTCTTGGTGTGTGTCTCAGTGTATTTCGGTGTGTCAAGGTGTCTCTGTGTGTGTTTCGGTGTGTTTCTCGGTGTCTCAGTGTGTGTCTGTGTCTCTGTCTTTTTGTGTGTCTCAGTGTATCTTGGTGTGTCTCGATGTGTCTCAGTGCGTCTTGGTGTGTGTCTCAGTGTGTGTCTCGGTGTGTGTCTCGGTGCGTCTTGGTGTGTCAGTGCCTTTCGGTGTGTCTCTGTGTATGTCTGTGTGTCTTGGTGTGTGTCTCTGTGTGTCTCTGTGTGTCTTTATGTGTCTGTGTGTCTCAGTGTGTCTCAGTGTGTGTCTTGGTGTGTCTCAGTGTGTGTCTCTGTGTGTCTCTGTGTGTCTCTGTGTGTCTCTGTGTGTCTCTGTGTGTCTCTGTGTGTCTCGGTGTGTGCGTAGGCTGAGTGTATGTTTAATGTCAGGAGGCCAGAGCAGTGTAATGCCACACTCCTGTCCAGATAATTAATTCAAATGTCCAGCTGTAATTAATTTCACACAGAGGATTGTGAGCTATGCCCTGTGAATGTAATTTACCTGCAGCGACAAGGTGAACCAAAGCTCAGATGGAGCAAAGCCAGGAGGGCCCTGAGGTTTCTCAGGTTTTTAATAATGAGTGTCACATGCACATGGATGCACACGGGCACTTTCACATGTTCTCTATTCATCCACAGCTCATATTGAGGGACTGGGAGGGAGGGGCTGTGATGACTCTAGCCATCACTATTCTTCTACTACTTCTACTTCTCTGCCATGGAGCAGCACTGGAGATGTGACAGTGACATTACATAAACAAAACAAACTCCTCAATCGAACCAACACATTTATACCGGTACATGGATTCTGATGAGCCAAACATATTTATATAAATATGAAGATATAAAACTGGAAGAGTGAGATGTCTATAGCTATCTATAGCTCTTCTGTTAATACACTCTGTTCTCTCTTCTAAGTCACTAACATACCATTATTGATGACAGAAGTCTGTTGATTATGTGAAAGGTGCAGGTCTAATGTTTTGAACTCTCAAGAGACAGCAGCAATGTAGACATGTATTAACATGAAAATGGTTAAATAGAACCTTCAGTCTGCTCCATAGATAAAATAAAGTCTATTTGTAATTTTACATATTTATTCATTTACCTACTCAGTAAAGCCTCTGTGACAATTGGACTTTGAACAAATCTAGACAGTCACTGTACCAGCGTCATTACTGAAGCTAGCCGTGGGCTATAGATCCATGCACAATGCTATCTGAAGAGGGATTGTTATGCCACTTAGACACAGCACAAGGAACGGATCTACAATCATTTGGTCTTTCTGCTTTAAACTGAAGCTTTAACCGAAAAAAAGATAAGAAAACAGCAGCACATGAGCTAAAAATGTATTTGCCTATTGGTTACAAAGCCTAAAATACAACAGGGTGAACTGTGAATGACTCTGTGTGCGGCTGGTTCAATAAATTTGCTGCTAAATGAAGTGTTGGCACTGCTGAAGGCCTGTAGTGCTGGATGGTTACTACTGCCCTTAACGCAGAGTTTATGGAGGTGGAAGGACACTCCAGTCAGGATTATTCTGTGGAGGTAAAGACAGAGATAATATCCAAAGCATCTATACTGTAAGTACTGTGACATCATACTTTGACTAGTACTTGAATGATATTGTTTTCAATATAAACTCAAGCAAATGTTTTAGTAACTCATCCCACTGTGAGTAAGGCTAAACATGACCAAAGGTTTAAACATTTATGTTTCTTGCACCACTCCTTCAGAAATGATTTTGTTTTTCTAATGTCTGTGCTCTAATTGCATTAACTTCAAATTATAAACAGGATGTTATGTTCAAACATCACTTTTGCAGTTACTTGAGTAGTTGTTACCCCAAGCCACCCAAAAAAACATGCAATAGAGAAAAAATCTCCATCTAAGGTATCCCGACCAAGCCTAAGTCAAGATCTGGAGATGGATCCTGGAACTGCACACTCCTGATGGGTTGCCCCTGTGGCATTGTGGGGTGGGTCAAATGCAGAGGACAAATTTCCTGTAGTGTACTTAAACCATAACCTTAAATACTTGTTTTACTCTAAAGTAAGTTACGTCTCACCTGTTTTAGCATTGTTGTTTTTGGTAATGTTTTGACATAGACCATAGACTGTATAAAGAAGTGGACTGAGTGAGTGTGACGTCACCCACAGCGTTCGGCTCCAGTCAAATGAAGCTCATTGAGGCTAGAGCAGTTATAGGGGCGAGTTTGGAGCCGAGTTCCATATTTGGAATTCCGACCGTGAGTATCATAGCAACCAAAGAGCCAATCCGGAGCAATGCTATTGAAGGTAACGCCTTTTCCCTCTCGCACTGCTGGTTTAGCAGGGAGCAGGATCTTAGCAACGCTGTCAATCAAACCTGTTGCTAACACTAGCTGGAGCGACCTCAGGGAAAGAAGGCGTCTGATTTTTCTGTTATTAATGTTCATATCTTGAATCACGGACAAAATAGCAACATAAAAACACCAGGATCATGTAGAGCGGGTCAATCCGAACACTGCAGCAGTTACAGAGTGACAATTTTTCAATGTAAAGTTGGAGCCAGAGTCGATGGAGCCAGAAGTGCACTCATGTTCACTTCCTGTTTGGAACATGCCGGCTAGTGCGTTAGCTATGTCAATTTATTTATAGTCTGTGGTCAAGACATAGTTTTATTACACTGGCTAAAACAACTGTCGGAACAATGTCAAAACTGCAGTGAGTCACCCATTTAACATCCCCAGACTTTCTACTGCCTAAAGCGACTTTGAATCACAACTCCAAACACACACAGTTATCAGAGAGCTGTGACATATGGAGGATTTCACCTTACGCTCTTGTTAATGACAGTATTATGAAAGTGTGTGATAAAACACTGTGATGTGATGTGGCCTTTTTCCCCAGTCAAACCCGGTGATGAGGGGATTTGTGGGTGGCTTTCAGACGACGTGACCTCTGCAACAGCTGCTGCAGGGATGGACACAATGATCTTTCCAGGCAGGGGATTAATATTCTTATTCATTTTGTCTGCTCCCCTCAAGGGCCACTGTGACTTTCATTCTTGCGACATTCTAAAAAAAATTTGAAATGTTAATGGGGACTATTTTTACATGGGCCGCGGCTATATCTGCAGGTTTTCAGACTGATACACAGATAATAATAAAAGAAAAAAATGTAATCTGTCAACTGGACAAAAAGTTGTAGAAGTGAAGGCGCTTGGCTGCTCATCCAAGCCGCTTCTTCAGTTTTGGTCAGATTGCTAGCGGACACTGCTTTACATCGATCTGAAGGGAGGAGCTACTACACTGACATCGATCTGAAGGGAGGAGCTTACTACACTGAAACTAACACCTATTGTTTACAGTTTCTGTTTGTAGGCTGGATCTGCTGAGCTACACTAAGTGTGAACTGTACCTGAGTCATACTAATGGGCCCCTAATGGGTGCCCTCACACCTATTAGCATCCTGACTAGCCCTATTGTTTTCTTTGTCTTGATTTGGGTCTGAGGATGGAGTTATAAACAGGTGATAGATGATGTCTAAGGCCCCCATTCCTGTTCAAGGAAGGATTGTCTTTCCTAACAAAAACTGCTTGCTTCCCTCTCATACCCAGATACTAATCAATCGTGAAACTCATCAAAACTCACTGAACTCATTTGAAGTATGCATATGAAAAAAATAAAAAAGTTCCTGAATGGTCTTTATCTAAATCAGAATTGAACCTTCCTGTCTTCCTAACGTCCTAGGTGTGATTGACAGTCACATTAAACACATTGTCTGTCCTTGTCAAAACAAACATAGCGGCTAATGAATCACAAAAAACAGAGGACGAAGAAACAGTCCAGATTTCTTATGTGTCTGACGTCATAGAAGTTTTATTTTGTGGTTCTGAATAAAAAGTGAATATTTGAGAGAGGAGGTCTTCTGCATTTGTTTGTTTGACACAATCAAAGAGAAAGTTGGACGGACTGATTTGCCAGGCAAATTATAACAAGGACCAAAAGCCACAATACCACAATAGAAACTTTAAAGGCCTATATTACACAAAACTGACTCTTGCAAACTTTAAGTCACGTTATAATGCTGTTACCTCATCAAAAACATACCTAGAGCTGTGTTTTGTTTCATTTACAGATGTTTGAGTAATCCTGGATAATTAGGCTACCTGCATCCCCAAAACTCAAAATGCTCTGTTCCACCTTGTGATGTCATGTAGTGACAGTTTTCAAGTCAAATGCTAATTGTACCTTTAGTTCAGTAGAGATTGGCAATTCCAGGATTGAAATCATCCAAATGATTTTAGTGAAGGTGTATGGAGTTTAAAAACACAGTGGAGCACTTCCTGATTTACCACATGATGTCACACGGTGGAACAGAGTGTTTTCTGTTTGAGAGAAGAACTCAGCCTAAATATGGAGGGTTTGTGTGTTAAACATGTGTGAATGAAACAAAAAATAACTCCTGGTATGTTTATGGTAATAAACAACATTAGAACATAGATCAGAAAATGGAGTAATATGGGCCCTTTAAAAAGACTCTTTCATGTTGTAAATGACATTATAAAGTGTAGGTTTCTTATCATCAGTGGGATATTGGAGTCGGAATCTAGCATAATTGCTTTTACTGAGGACAAAATTGAGTTGTATGCGGACACACAGGAAGTTCTGATAGACACAAACATAACAACATCCTTCTTACGTGAAGTATCAAATGAAACGTCCTCCTGAAACATTAGCGTTACTATTATCTTCTCTATATTCTTGGGGCTCACTTGTGGCATTGATTTCTCATTCGATTTCTGTTTTAATGCAGAATGTGACGGCGAGAAGCTCTGACATCTGACAAGCACGCGGCATGTCAGGCTGTGCTGCCGTTTTCTGGGCGCCTCGTGGTCCTCATTTATTATGCCCTGCACTGAGATCAAATTGGTTCTCCTTGCCCGTTACAGCCTGGGAAAACTCTGCTGAAGAAACAAGAGCGGAGCGGCGGTTTCAGGTGACGTGCTGTTTAATTCAAATACATTCGACAAATGCTGGACTGACCTGCTGAATGTAAAGTGTCTCTCTGTGGTGAGGGCTTATAGAGAAATAACAAGAATTATGGAAAATAGTGCAGTGTAAATGGAGTTATTTAAAGCTGCTGAAAAGGAATGAAAGCCAGTATTCTACATGTACAGTATACGGATATACATATGCGGGTGCCTATACAACAGCTTGTTAATGTCAAAGTGGACAATAGCCATACGGTGACATGGCCAACATTTAAAGACACGTTGGGAAACATTTATTCACGCTAACATCCACCACGGAGAATAGAGTGGTATTTATTTATTCAGATATGCAACTTAAACACGTCTGTGAAGCCAGGCAGATAGTACACAAACTTTTGTATTTTCCTGCAGATATTATGCATCCTTTATTTACTGTGTTGGTGGAGCAGCACAGCGACTGAAGGCAAACAAATATTTCATAACAAGCTATTTCTGAGTTAAGAAACCTGTCAGCTTTATGTTGTGCAGGTAACGCCTAATCACCACACGATGACAGTCCATTGCAACATCCTGCGGTTTTGTCCAAACACCAGTTGTCAGTCTTTGGGGAAGACGACATCATTTTAACGTCCAAAACAAAAACTCTAGGAAAGGACCAGACAATATACCCCCCAAATTATTGCTCATACCAAGGTCTGCATCCGTTCAGTTACATTTAGCCCCAATTGTTTACGATGCTGCAAAGTCAAAATCAATAGAGCCTGCCAAGACAGGAACAGCCTAATGTTCCATTAGAACTCTCTGCTATTCAATTACAGCTGCGCACTTGGAGATGTTTCAGCTAGCTCAGGTCCCCAGAGGAGAAGTACAGGAGAAAGTATGAGATGGAGAAAGAGAGTAATAAATCTAAAGCTGACAAACAGCAAAATAAAGTTATGGCGTCCTCCCCAAATGTGTCTCAGTCTTCATCTTGGACTCTGCCCGAAGTGCTTCATCATCACTGCACAATATTACGGTTTTAATCTAAACATTGCAAACGTCACATATTTATACAGCGCTTTTCCACGTTCAAGGCACTCAAAGCGCTTTACATCAACGAACCACTCACCCGTTCATACTCCAGTGTACGCAGACAATGGGGGGGTCTCCCAATGATGTTTATGTCGAGAGCAGGATTCAAACTGCCAACCTTCGGATCAGGGGGCAAACACTCTACCAACTGATCTACTGTCGCCCGGTGAGCTACTGTCACCTAATTTTCTCTTCCAGGTCAGTTATTCCCAAATTAGAGATTGAAACCTGGTCTTATTAGAGTTTATATTAAGTGTCTTTTGAGCCTAAATACATGACGCGTTGTGTTTAGGTCGGGAGCGGGATTCGAACCGCCAACCTTCGGACCAGTATTTTACACAGTCTTTCCACTGCATTATTCTCCATTCAACACATGCCCGGGATTTTGTATTCTTCTCCCCAGGAAGTGGAGCCCTTATCTAGGCGGTCTACTGCACATAACTAGCCCTATCTCCAGGGAGCCCACATCACTGGTGCTGTGCGGAAGAGAGAGCCAGCCCGGGAACAATGGAGGGAGAGGCGACAGAGAGGAAGAAATGACAGAGGCAGGGTAAAAAAGGAAAAAGGATAGATAAAAGAGAAAGCTGAAAGCATGAAAAGAAAAGTTGAGTGTAAACACAGAAAGAAAGTGGGCTGAAAGCTACATAAATGACATTTTCTTTGCATCCCGGGTCACAGGTCCCAGCGGGCACAATTATAAGTCCTAGTGGCAGTCACAGCTGTGTGTGTGAATGTGAGCCACTAAAAGGAGTCAGCCCTTTTGTGCTCACTTTTGACTTTTGTTGCTGTGGAACATGTTCTTTTTACTAAAAGCCTCAGTACAAGGGTCGTGGGGTGTGATGTGTTCCTTTACGGGTTGCACTGTGAAAGCAAGGTTCACTGCTTCTTCTTAGCACGACTCAATCACAAAGGCTGCACGCTAAGGTTAGCCTGACCAGGTAAAGGTAACTCAGAGTGAGCCAAAAGTGAAAGAGGAAGCAGAGGAAGGGTCTTGTCCTCCAGACCCGCTGTGTGTTCCATGATTTACACTTGTCACATTGGATTATACATGCGCTCCATCAGCTTTTGGGATTTTGATTCACAATGTTCAAGTGGCAGAATACAGCCACCGTGAGCCTTCACTGAGATTCACAAACATCAGGTGATTTTCTGGGTGGTTTCCTGGGTGATCCGAGCCTCACATTTGACACGCCGATGACACACATGGTTTCATATTATATGAAATATACTAAACCTGACATGAAGACAGTTCTATTATAATCCCCTTTTGATCGTCTATATGTTGTACACTCATAATGAACAGACGGGGACATGTACACAAGCCCACACGCTTGGTATATTGAGAACTGCATAGCATATATTCAGGAGACAGATAGTAGTATAGACTAGGGTATGGCAGTAACATATTATTTTGTATTCTGCCTCCAATCAAATGTCTTGGAAAATGTCTTAAATCAAGATAAAAAAAATTACAGTAATCACGTATCTTAAAAATGCAGTGCCTTGTAGTCGAGTGAAAGGCGCCTGGAATCCTGTTCTTTGCCTTCTCTTCAGAGAGATGCACTGTGGTCCGTGTAGTAAGACAGAGCCACTGTGCTTGTTATGTGCTCGCAGCCCTGCAGAGCGTCTGGCCTCCCCTCCTCTCCTGCGGCCTTCAAAAGTCCTGTATATGTCTTTACACATGTCTGCTGCCACAGGATGCTTGTCCACTACTTTGTTCTGTGTGCTCCTCTGGTGCCTTTCATTCCAGCTGGGTGGCTCTGATGGCTCATAACCACTGTGTTCTGGCTCCACCCTCCTGCTAAGCTAGCACTGTGAGCTGTCCATCTGTTGCATTTTGTACAGCATTATGTTTTTTTCTGTATAATATGGCTTAGCGACACATTTCACTTGGTTGAAAACATTCTCATTATGTTCACTCCACTTTACAGTGACGTAACATGTCTGGTTTGACATAGAATGTGTCTAATATAAAATACAAGACAAAATGAACTGATGGACTCATTTCATCTTTAGCTGGACCCTAAATATGCCCATAATTCTAATCCTAAATACAATGTTAATGATAATCTGATGTTGTGTGCACATGGTTAAACCATGAAAATGTCCTCCTGCTCAGCCACAATGTTTTATTTATCTCTCCCACAATGCACTGCAGGGGGATTGCACTCTTTAGGTATGCTCAATGTTTGTGTGAAATGTTTTTCAATGAGACATAATGCAGCTGTGTGGGAAGTATAGCAACATTTGTTTCTCCACAGTAACATTCTGATGGGTGGACCACTGAAATTCTGGTGCAATACTGTGTGAAAGGTCAAGTCAAGACCTGAATAAATGATGAATCATTAGATGCGTTTCCATCATCTTGTTTTTAATGTGCATTTTTAAGATTGGCATAAGGAACAGGAGGTGGAAGCACCAAATATCACATTTAGAACCTTTCATTTGCATAAAAGTGTATTCGCTTCAGGTGGATTTGGACTTAAGCACAGAACAGTTAAAGCATTTTGGAAGATGGAAACGCATTTAGCCACATAAACTCACATAGTGAATATAAAAACCCATGTGACCATTGGACTGTCGGACTAGACTACATACCTGCATTGGACTGGACTGGACACAGGTGATGGACAAAGCCAAAATAATCATGTTTGTTGTTGTTGGCCCAAAATCCTCCAAGGACCACCGCTAAACTAACATCGTTGCACCGCACAATTTTTGAGGTTCGAGCCAAAAAGAATGTCAGCCAACTAATGACCCAGAGACACATCCGCTCTGCCTAATCTTCATTAGTGAGGATCTCTGGGAAAGTTTATGCTCGTCCAGCGCTGTGGACAAGTTGCGAGACTTCGGCAATCGTTCCTTTTCATCTTCAGTGCAGTAGCTTGGCAAAGACTTTAGCTTTCTGGTAAACTTGTCATGGTAAAGCTGCTAACTTTTGGACACAACAAACATTTGTACATCAAAAGAGTAATTAACAAAGAAAGTGCGTCTCTGGCTAAATCAAACCAGCCAAACTGTGCATGGTGCGCCCTCTGTAGGATGTGCGGTGTCATGACACAGAAGACAGCAGCTCCTGTAACCAGGTAACCAACACCCAGTTATGCACTTGAAAGCTTTGATGGAAGTGGGGATAAAGTCACATTTGTCATGCACTTTTCTGCTAATTTTGGAAATAGACACATTTTATATGGGTGGAAACAGTCTAAATTATATCATTCAATTTATACAATTAATCAAATGTATGTAATACACTTGCAACACCTGCTGCTGGTTTATCGCATTTCTTGCTCCATTGTTTTACATTGTACTAAAGACCCAAAACACTCCACGGGCTGCAGTTTTGGACTCATCTAGTTGTCTACCTTTCTTTAAAATACATTTATAGCCAATTTTCTGACTTGTGACACAATATCTCTGAGGACAGATTGCTCATTTATTGTTTATTATCTTATATACAGATACATGGCTCATAGCAGGTCCGACCCGCAGCTCCAGTCTATAGCCTCAGTCCTGTCTCTTTCTCTACAGGCTCCTTCTCTCTTATCTGGGCCCTGCGGATGCTCTTTGACGGTTGTGTGTTTGTGTCTTTCGCTCACAGCTTTCTTGGCTAATGACACGATACTGTTTCAAAAGGCTTTTCACTGTCTATGCCCAAGTAATTAAGTTTCCGGTGTAGCTCTAAGCCTATGTTCACCAGGGGCCCGGTCTGTTTGCCAAAAGCATCAAGAGCCAGGACGGGGGATGTTTCAGTGCATATTTTTGTAAGGATGCAAAAAAACCCACATTTAGCACACAACCTGACTATTAAAAATGACGCCACAGCAAAAGTGTATATCTGTTTGTGTAATGTATAATTAGGCATCAAGTGAATCTTATGTCTTATCACCACAGACTGTATAAAGAAGTGGACTAAGGGAGTGTGACGTCACTCATAACGTTCGGCTCCAGCCAAATGAAGCTCGTCAAGGCTAGCGGTTACAGGGGAGAATTTGGAGCCGAATTCCATATTTGGAATTCCGCCTGCGAGTATCATAGCAACCAAAGAGCCGGTCCGGAGCGAGGCTGTTAAGGTAACGCCCATATTTGGAATTCCGCCTGCGAGTATCATAGCAACCAAAGAGCCGGTCCGGAGCGAGGCTGTTGAAGGTAACGCCCCTTCCCGCCCACACCACTGGTTTAGCAGGGGGCGGGCGCTTACCAACACTGTCAATCAAACCTGGTGCTAACGCTAACCAAAATCTGAGAAAGAAGGCGTCTGATTTGTCTGTTATTAATGTTCATATCATGGTTTAGGGACACAATAGTGAAATAAAAATACCAGGATCATGTAGAGTGGGTTAATACGAACATTTTAAGACCAAAAGGACGACAACAGCAGTAACGGAGAGAGAGGTGACAGTTTTTCTATAGAAAGTGAGCTATGTCCATTTATATATACAGTCTATGCTCCACACATTTGAAGTTAGAAACAGTCATTCTGCAGTTGCCCGTGTCTCAAATGGGCAAGAAGGGAACACAGAAGAACTAGGGGCACGTGACGCCCAAACTACTGTACCTCAACTATACACAAGTGGGTTAATACAAAAGCTGATGTTTCTGAAGGCATACATTTTCAGGACAGAATTGAAGAATTTTTCGTCTTTCATTTCGAGTATTGTCAACACCATCACAATGCATGAGTAAATAAGCTGCAGGGCACTATGGGAGAATTCACAGCTGACTGCTCTCAGCTGCTTGCTAAAATGTGAAATGCAAACGATATCCTGACACCCGGGTTCAGAGACAGTTCACAGCGCTCCACAGGTGCAACCGGTAATCTGTGTTACCATGACGACACCCCACATTTACCTTCATGTGTGTTGGGTTTGGCGGATAATGAAATTTTCTCATTAGTAATTATTGTTTTGTGTTTCTTCCTCTGAAAGTAGACTACATCTGGAGTGGAGCCATTTTAAGACAACAACCAAAAACTGAAAGTACTTTTCTGGTATTAAGCCATTTTGTACCTCTGCTGAACTCCAGCTGAACTCATGTATTTCTCATTTTTAAGTTGATTACTCTCATGTGTTCCAATGTTCCCCATCTAAAAAATTCAGGCCTAATAGTTCAAATCACTACATTTTTTCACTACATTTTTTTGTTAATTGCCAATACTGCAGATACACCATAACCCAAGACTTCTTTTGCATTCTCATTAACTTTGATACCATGTCAAGAGGTATCAAAGTCAATTGTCTTAAGCATGCTTTCTTTTCTTCTTTCTTTATCTTTCTTTACACTTTTTTATACTTATTTATACTCTTTTTCATGGGGGCTCTGTTTGCAATACACACAGAAAAACAAACAAGTATATAAGACCATATAAAACATTAAAAACAGGTGCAGGTGTGTGTATAAAAGTTTGTTACTAGGTTATTAAGTTGTGATTGTGGCACCAAAGTATCTAATTTCACTTGTCCTTGAAATATATTCTTTTCTGTGAAGCAAAACAGCTAAAAGCCCTCTTTCCTGTCTCAGTTTTTATGTGGCTAGTCTTAGCCTTATGCAGTTATGTGATCTGGTATTAAAATGTTCCGGTATCAATGATTAACAAGCAGGTGAGGTATTCTGACAGGTTTTGAAGTAGTCCCTGCAGTCATGCAGTGCTGTTCTATTCTAATGGGCAGTGATGGCCAAACCACTTTTTCACAGAGAATACAGTGATGGGTTTAAATCCATCACCTGTCCACCCCATTTCACAACAACACAGGCCCCATTCATACTCTGTGTATGTGACTTCAGTATTCAAACCATAAACTGTTTATAGAAGTGGACTAAGTGAGTGTGACGTCACCCATAGCGTTCGGCTCCAGTCAAATGAAGCTCATTGAGGCTAGAGCAGTTATAGGGGTGAATTTGGAGCCGAGTTCCATATTAGGAATTCTGACTGTGAGGATCATAGCAACCAAAAAGCCAATCCGGAGCGAGGCTGTTGAAGGTAATGTCCCTTCCACACCTTTGGTTTAGCAGAGAGCGGGCGCTTAACAATGCTGTCAATCAAAGCAGTTGCAAACACGACCTTGGGGAAAGAGGGCGCCTGATTTGTCTCTTATTAATGTTCATATTTTGAGTTACAAACACAATTGCGAAAATAAAATACCAGGATCATGTAGAGCGGATTAATATGAACATTTTAGTCAGTTTTCCAGTGTCAAGTGAATTGGAGCCAGAGTTGATGGAGCCGGAAGTGCGCCCATGCTCACTTCCTATTTGGAACACGGTGGCTAGCAGGTTAGCTATGTCCATTTATATATACAGTCTATGATTCATACACACATACGCACAATGATGAACCACAAAGACGGTCCTCACACAGCGCTCATGTCGCCTGGGCTCATGGGATCAATACAGGTCCTGTAGGTGATGAATGGACCAGTGCTCATATGTGGGGTTATAAAGTGTCAAATACATGAGAAATATACAGGCTCACCACAGGACGCAACATGTGATTCTGCCAGCTCATTTTCAACATCCCGGGAACATTACATACAGGACCATACACTCACGTACACATCAATGATAATAAACAGGTATTTATACTGGAAAAAGCAATGCAAACTGAGCACGTAGCACAAAATGAACTACCTAAAGTATCGGTAATAACAGGCTCTTACCCCACGAGACCAGATCTCCTGGACATACAGAGGGGACAGGAACTGAGACACTCCCTCCAGCCGCACTCCATCTTTAGTCACTCTGAGGTTCCCCATGCCATCCTGAAATCAAGACATAGACAGAGTGTCATTTTAATTACAGAATACTGTAAAAATAAATAAATAAATAAATCAAAAGAGTCATTATTATCTTTTCATACTTCACAGGTTCTTGAGTTCACAAAGAGACAAGATAAAAGGCTGATAAATGCATTGTAAATTAGTGCACATTACTAAACGACCTTCATAAATGTACATTCATGAAACAAATGACTGTCTTCAGTGGCAAGTGTAGTGTAGTGTAGTGTGTAGTGTAGTGTAGTGTGTAGTGTAGTGTAGTGTGTAGTGTAGTGTAGTGTGTAGTGTAGTGTAGTGTGTAGTGTAGTGTAGTGTGTAGTGTAGTGTAGTGTGTAGTGTAGTGTAGTGTGTAGTGTAGTGTAGTGTGTAGTGTAGTGTAGTGTGTAGTGTAGTGTAGTGTGTAGTGTAGTGTAGTGTGTAGTGTAGTGTAGTGTGTAGTGTAGTGTAGTGTGTAGTGTAGTGTAGTGTGTAGTGTAGTGTAGTGTGTAGTGTAGTGTAGTGTGTAGTGTAGTGTAGTGTAGTGTAGTATACAAACACATATTGTTTCATCACACAGCACCATGCAGGACACAATTCAACATTATTTTCTCATTGAAATATCCCAATGTGTTCACAACTTCCCCAAAGCCTGAGTGAGAACTTCATATACTTAAGACACTTGATCAGGTTTGATATAATTAGATCAAAATGTTAAAGGAAATGTTCATATTTGCAGGAATCAAATTTAGTCAAATGAACCTCAAATAAAAAAACTTTCTTTGTTAAGTCTGACAGATGTTTTAGCGGTTTAGCCCATTTAGGACTGAACCCCGTGGAGCTTCCTCCAAAATGTGCAGTGTAATATTGATGGGCGTTGGGAATACTGCATTTTTACGGGCCGTTTCGTCCTCAGTGAACTCCTAGAGTGCACAAAAATCCGGCAATGAATTATTTATTTATTTAGTCAAAATCCACCAGCGCAGAGCCATGATAGCTTCAAACAGAGCGCAGAAGCAGCAGTGGAAAGCAGATGACAAACCTGATTTCATGCTACAGCTGACGCACATGTTGTGGGTGCTCTGTGACAATAATTCCAAACGCACAGCTTTCTGTCACTATTAATGTGCTCATATGAGCCATAGTATCAAAGAGCTGACAAATAATTATTCTGTCAGGTTTTGTAGAATGACTGATTTAGTAACAAAGGAAAAAAAAGAATCATATGTCAAAGTGTGACAGAGTGGGAGAAAGAGAGCATGCTGGGAAAACCCACCGAGTTATTGAAATTTTAAGAATGAGGTCTGCTCAGGAAGTGGGTTGGATTTGTCTTCTCCACAGGGAGTCTTTTCAGACAAAGGTCAGCACTCTAAAACCATTCAAAGCCCACTAAAAGGTATAATGGGCAGCTGTGATAAGTTTGTGTATTAGTGATGATATTCTTCAAATGTTAGGCTATTTATTTATTTTATTTTCACTTTTACAGAGACTAAATACACCACTGTAATTAAAGATGCACAAAGTAATTTCTTTCCCTGGTGTGTTCTTGCCTGGCTAGTCCAGAATAAGAGTATTTTATACACAGAGTGATATCAGTCTGGTATCCCTCCGTCACCTCTCGAGCCAGGCTCAAACACAGCTGTGCAATCAGATTTGTTTGTTTCAGTGGCGTATGTGAAACAAAGAGCTCATTGGAGATTTGTTTGTTTCAGTGGCGTATGTGAAACAAAGGAGCTCATTGGTCACACATCATTTTGAACAAAATGACATTTCTCTCACCTCAGATTAACAAAGTTTAGTGCCCCTTTTTCCTTTCTTTTTTCCTCATAAGCAGTCGTATTTGCTTTGATACAGATGGACCATGCATGTCCCTGATTGGCTAATCCACCTGTCAATCACGCCCATTTGAACTCAGTAAAATGCACTGATGACCAGACTCACATCTTTTCTCACATCATCATGTGTATAATCTTGAACCCAGGCACAGTATGTTCCACAGCATTAAACACAACTTTAATATTACCTTGCCCTCATACATCCCTCAGCACACATTGTATATCATGTTATAAAACAAAGAGCCCATTTCAAACTCAGTTACATGATAATACATGTGAATTTGTGGCACAGCAGCCCTGTGCAGAGGCAGAGGCGTCTACATTGAGCCCTGTGATAAAAGTGGCTTAGTGCCAGCTGAAGATCAGTGCTGGAGCGTTTCACCAGTTTCCACGCGACTGAGAGATGCTTGGATCAGACTTATACATGCTCAGATTAAATTCCTTTCAAACAGCCATGCGGGGTATTAGAGATCTACAGCGAGCGAGGAGGCACCTACTGTACCATGTCAAATCGATGCTTATGGAAGAGCGACAGGGCTGGAACAACTCTGAGTAAAGTCCTATAGAAACATTGCTCCGTCAATAACAATCTTTGCTTCACAAATTAACTTCTAGGGTATTTTTTTCCAGCTCAGAAAGTTTTGACAAGCGAAGTTCTTTGGGGAAAGGAGGAAAAAAACGAATGCAAACCCATTCAATTTGGTCGACAATTGAACAAAACCTCCTCCCCAGGCAGAAAGTGTCAGTGACAACACATTAGTCCTGCTTCCGTGCGTCTGTGCTTTCGTTTCATGTTGGCAATATTGATGAAAACGTCCATGAAGATAGGAATTCAGTTTGGAGTGCTGCTGCAAATTACCATTAATTGTTAGAAGCAACAAAGCAACAAAGCTTATCAAATTGGAAATGTACTCAAGGCACAAGTGAGAGGGAAAGTGGGTGAATGAGAGGAAATGAAAGAGAAACAGTGACAGGAAGAAGAGAAGGAATTCAGAGACTCCAACACCCACAGATCACAGACAGGATTTCAGCATTCATCTCAACGCTGCTGAAGTTTACTTTATCAAAGTATTGCTGTAGGAAATAATGAAAAACAAAAATCACTATCACCATTATTCATATCGCTCATAAGCCCCCAACAATCGCTAAACTATTCTCCAAATAGATCCCGATACTGGCTCAATAAAGCAGCTCTGCTTGTTACAAGTCTCTCCATGGCCTAGTACCAAAGTACATCTCCCTTAGTGCCATATGAACCATCTCACACTTTTAGGACTTCAGGGACATGCCTTCTGCTGGTGCCCAGAGTCAGGACTAAACATGGGGAATCAGCGATTCAGTTTTATAACAGTCTTCCTGAAGATGTGAGACAAGCCTCTACTTTGACAATGTTTAAATCCAGGCTCAAAATGGTTCTGTTTAGCTGTGCATAAGACTGAAAGGTTTTTATTTTTTCATTTTCATTTTATGATGATTATTTCTGTTTTGATTTGTTTGTACTGTGATGTCTTTCTTATTCAGTAAAGCACTTTGAATTACTTTGTGTACCAATTGTGCTTTACAAATAAACTTGCCTTGCCTTGCCAATATTAAATAAGGAGAAACCAATCACTGTTTTAATGACTCTCTGTCTCGCTTAACACTAGCTGGTGAAATATAACTTCCTTTGTATAAAGTATAGAGTGTATGATTGTGATTTCAAACATACAGTTAAAGCCTTTCTTACATACTGCTGTGAGCGGAATAATAATAATCCACTGGTCTTTTGCTCTGACTCCGGCTGAAGAAGGCTCTGTTGCATTATGGCTAAGAGCTCTGTGCAGGGAGCTCTTATCCCTGGGTCTATCCGCACATTACACCATTTGGCACATACGTTTAGAGAATAGATGTGAAAGTGAGAGATCAATATGGAAACTGACCTGCTGGTTTTTAATGCTGCTGTTACATTTCATTACACCGACTACCATCACAGTGAAACGTGTATTTTTTTTCTGTTTACTTGTTAGAGACTCTTACCATGTTTAATCCGTCTTTAAAGAGAACACACAGTTTTGGTGTCTGACATCTTTGTTCTTCCTTTGTTCCTCCTTATATTCAGTGAATAATGTAAAATATCAAAAGAGTTAACAAAAATGGATCAATAACTCTGGCAACTGTTACAAAAGCTAATCAGTGAATGTCTTTGGCATTATCTCCTCCTTTTTCTCATGACCATGACTATATGCAAGTCATGTCATGTCTTTGATTAAAAAAACCAAAAAACCAAAAGCAAAACAAAAGACAAGATGCTGTGATATCATGACTACATACAATGAAAAAAAGGATTTCTTCATTGAGGAGTTAAAAAAATAGTTTTAGAGAGAATCAGCAGTTAAAATAGGTATGGAATCACATGCAAAGTGTTGCACTGGAAGGCCAAAAACTAATTTAATTCACTGGGCAACTATTTATTTTAATAGATGCTTTTTCCAGACCAAAGTTTAGTTTGTTTTCATACCTGACAGTTTGTTTTGCGCGCTAGTGTTTTTCCTCAGAGTGGTCACGTGATATAGCTGTGACGTGTTTGGTCAGCTGATTTAAACAGGTTTTGGTGCTGTCTTCTTACCGGTGGAGGCAGGACGACAGCGCCATCTGCAGTCCGACTTCTTCGGACAGGATTCCCAGGTGTGTGAGAGTAAAAAGGCCCCCTCATCTCGGTTTAAAGTCCCGTGGGCATGTTTCCGTATTTCCGCCAAAACCTGTTTAAATCAGCTGACCGGACACGTCACAGCTACATCACGTGACCACTCTGAGGAAGAGCGCTAGTGAGCAGTCCAAAGTGTCAGGGATGAAAACAAACTAAACCTTGGTCTGGAAAAAAAATCTATTAAAATAAATTAACGGAAGACCAGACGAACCTCATTGGACTATCACTGGGCAACTAGCCAATGATCCCCACACAGTCACACTAGAAGCAGTTCAAACGAGACACATAAAAATGACATGAGAGTGGGAGGGGCCCGTAGCACAAGGACATCACTGGGAGCATGTGGGCATTTCGTGTCATGGAGACGTGATCATTTGAAAAGGATGATGGATTCCTTCCTTGTGCGGGGTTAACTGGCACAGTGTCACATTTGATGTCCACTATACAAGGTTATCCACACAGCCCGTCACACACAGAGACGCTCCCACATGTTTATCACAGTGACTTCTAGGTGTCCACACACTCCTCAGACTCTGCGTCCCCATGGTGATGGATTGGCTGAGAAAGTATTTTGCCGGCGCTTCTAATATTCAGGACTGTTGTAATTTTTCACACAACCTTTTATGTCAGCCAGCAGGGAGAGAGCCGTGCTACCTTTGCCTTGGGAGAACAGCTGAAAATGACTGAAGGGATGCACAAATTAAGAAACGCTGAAAGTTCTTTGGCCGTCCTTTGGCTTTTTTGACCCTTTAGAGACACCATATGTGCCTCCAGTCAGGGGAAGAAATTTAGGGGGTGCTATTTTTGGTCGGTTTAGTCTTTCTTCATTAGCAAAATAACATTTTTGCATACACTACTGGGAAACATGATATACCATTATACTAGTACTTTAAGTAGTTTATATATAAAACCCTTTACAAACATGTTCACACAGACACCAGCCCACTCAGATGCACAGCACTAGGTTATTTATAGACAGCCACACCCATTTTTCCAATCCTACTTTGGTGAGAAAAAAATTGACAAATTATTTATTTGAATGGTGTCTCTGAATTTCACATTGTTACGCTCTAAATGTTAACACTTATTTAGCAGACTTACTTACTTGAAGTGATTGTATGTGGTTTCTTTAATAACATTTAGGACCTGAAGCTGTTCTTTTTGGAAACTTCAACCTCAATCTCAGAAAATGTATTCTGGAGGTCCTTAGTGCAGTTATTGACAGCTCCACAGGAGGTAGTTGGCCAAGAAAGTCAGGCGACCTTAACAGCTTCCTTGGGCTGTATGCCAGCCCTCTGCATGTATTCCATCTCACTCTTTATCTTCCTCCATTCCTCAGCACCAACTCTCTCCTCAGCTGCACCCCTTATCTTCCCTTTCTCCTCCTGGTGCTTTCCAAAAATTGCTAAACTCAGTTGATTCTGTGCCCCAGCATGGCACTGCTGGAGTGGAAGTTAGTCCCAGTAAAACCAGGTTTAAAATAGTAGTGGTAATGGTGGCATGTGCAGCCAAGCTCTCTCCTTGGACCTGAAGGGGTTTGGGAAGTGAAATGAAAAGTTTACATCAAAAGAATGTATTGGAATTAAAATGATATTCACTTTTTAGCATAGAAATTGTGTTGCATGACTGATTCCGTATCAAGTCCATAGGAGGTGCAGTAAAACCACACTGAAACACTGATAACCTATGCAGTTACTCCCACATGTATAAATCTGGGCGTGAATATAAATCTGTAATACAAGCAATGATTTCAGAGCAACCAAAATGTTTCTTCATCTGTCAATATCCTTCGTCTTTCCACTCCTCTTCCAGCTGGTTGATTTTTAACGCTGCCTAAGGCGCCATAGATCACTCAAATGCTTTCATGATGAGTCAGAAATACAGTGATATGCAGCATTTAAATGAATGAATGTTCATACATTTACTGAGCTGAAATCATCCAGCCACACTTTCACAAGGACACTCTCTTTGGGCAGTTGTTTCTAATTTACTATGGTGACTATTTGAGTTCAAATCATACAATGGAACATACTGATGCAGTTCCTTTCACTTCAGAGCATCTCACGCTCACTGAGGCTGGCCTGTGTGAGACAGTGTGGGCAGCTGTGGTGGTGCTGGAGGAGGCCAGAGTGAGCTGGATTGGAAACAAGTCCATTTACAGAAAAGTTCTTTAAAACAACTGCATTGAACCAACTCCTACGCTGTGGACGGAAAGAGAGGAGTTCATTACAGCCCGAGGCAACAAATCAATACTGGGCATTAAAATAGAAAATGCTCAGGGTTTGAAGGCAGAAAAGCACCTGAAGTTAAAGCCAGTGTCAGCACAGTTAACATCTGAAATAGCTTATGCTAACGGGATGGATATTTATAGATAAAGTAGGAGTTTAAACAGTTAGTAAACACACCCATGTCTTTAGTGTGAACAGGTCAAGTTTATGTCATGAATAAACTCAGCACAAATGACTGAATATAAATGTAAATAAAGAACAACAGTTAACTGGATTCACACTGAATGGTGTGGTCATAGTCTCTTCGTTTGAAAGCTGAAAAACGACTACAAAACAAAACAATGTCGTATTCATGGGTTTCAGCGTCTTGTTACATGCAACATTTGAAAACTTTATGAAATTCAAAAGATATAATATTTTGTTTTAGATTTTCAATTGCCATGACAATGGTCCCCATTTTCCATCATACTGAAACCCCGGGAACAGGGATTTCAGATGATACTGCTTTTAAATAGAAAGTAGGAGGGTCATACACCAGTGCACATAGACACCGGGGGCAAGGTGGGTTCAGTGTCTTGCCCAAGGACACAATGGCAGCTGGAATCGCACCGCCAACCTGTGGGCTCTACCAGTGATGTTTACATCGAGAGCGAGATTCGAACCTCCAACCTTCGGAGAGGACAAACACTCTGTCTCTGTCGCCCATTATTACTATTATCATGGAGATACAAATAACCTATAAAGACTTTGAGATTTTAAGATGAGTTGTAATTGTAAGAGTGTAAAAACATACGGAAAATATACATGACAAAAATAGCATGATCAGTTTGCACACATTCAAATAAATTATTGTATCAACTTGAGCTTGTGAAGTGGTCAGCGTAGATGTTAAGACAGTTTTGTCCTCATGATATTTCACAGTCAGTGGATAAGATTGTCAGGGGCAAAGATCAAGAGGCATTTAAGCTCTCCCTGGAGAACTGGACATTAACCTGTGTGCAGTTTGAACAGACACACTCGGAGTCAAGGATGGGAGCGGCTGCACGTCTCCCACCCCTGCTCCCAAATCACCACGGACTCACAAATGACAACACGGTTTTCCCCAGCACAGATAATAGACGAAACAAGAGAAATGAAAACTAAAGGCATGGTCCAAACATACACACACACACACACACACACAGGGATGTAGCACCAAATTCTGGGCCCTAGGAAAATAGGCCCTCAAAAATGAATCATATTTTTTCTATTGGCTTATATTTTTCTATTGATTTCATGAACATAAAGTCTTTTAATCAGTCCCATTTAAAGGGCCCATATTACACTATTTTCTGATCTATGTTTTAATGTTGATTCCTCATCACAAACGTACCTGTGTTTTGTTTCATTCACACATGTTTAACACACAAACCCTGCATATTTAGGCTGAGTTCTTCTCTTCAACAGAAAACACTCTGTTCCACCTTGTGATGTCATGTGGTAATACAAGTGCTTCACTGTGTTTTTAACTCCATTTGGATGATTTCAGCCCTGGAGATGCCAATCTCTACTGAACAAAAGGTAAAAGGAAGAGAACAGAGCATTTTGAGCTTTGGAGATGTAGATAGACTAATAATAAAGGTTTACGGTGTGAATGAAACAAAACACAACTCCAGGTATGTTTTTGAGGAGGTAACAACATTATAACATGGGTAAAAGCTCCCAAGAGTCAATTTCGCGTAATATAGGACCTTTAATACAAAAACAAAGTCATTTTTTCCCTCTAAAGTCTGAACTCAGCTCCAAACCACATACTTTTAGTGACAGAGGATTGGATGTGGACCTCTCGATTAAAATCACCCGAGTGTATCATTGATGATTAGACACGACTGATTCTCAATCTTGAGTCAAATTCAATTAATTGCCTAATTTGTAATACTATAACTTCTTCCCCTACTCCCATACAAATAACAAAAGTACCTCACTACTAAAGTCTACAAGTTCTACACATTCAGAGAGACCATCAGAAAGGTTCAAATCAAACTTGTTTGACATAAAAACACAATAAATGGTCACATTTTTATATAGCGCTTTTCCACCTTCAAGGCACTCAAAGCGCTTTATATAAAAAAAAAACACTCACCCATTCATACACCAGTGTAAGCAGACACCGGGGCGAAGTGGGTTAAGTGTCTTGCCCAAAAACACAAGAACAGCTTTCATCTGAGCTAGCTAGAATCCCACTGCCAACCTGTGGGTCAGTGGACAAACACTCTACCAATTGCTCTGGATCTGACTGCTCTCCCAAATATGCTGAGATAATATGTCGAGAGCAGGATTTGAACTGCCAACCTTCAGGTCAGTGGACAAACACTCTACCAATTGAGCTACTGTCATCTCAAAAAGTCACTAGTGGAAGGCTTAAGCTTCCGTAAGTGTCTATTACTCCTCCCAAAGTGTCTTTTTATTCCACTCCACACAACCACATCAAAAAACAATGGCCACGAAAGACACATGAAACAAACAAAAAAAACATTTGTTGACTTTTCAGTTTCAAGGATGTAGACTGAAGTAATCAGTGGGTAGGTAAGTAGGTATGGGCACATCAGCCCACACACTCATGGGGTGAAGTTGCTCTGAACAAGCACTTTCTCAGTAAGGTATAAGATTCATATTTTTGATGTTGTTTTCTGTTGACTTCACCTTTCCTTCAGGTCGCTGTGACCACTGTTTATAAGTACAGGCTAGTAAAATGAGTTCTCCACATATTTCTTGCTACGTACATAAAATACCCACATGAAGATTTTGTTCTTTATGAAAAATATGCAAAAATAAATGACAATCACAAATAAGATAACTGCTTGAATGAAGTAGTATCTTGAGATCTGCCAGTAGAAACTGAAGAATGCTTTGCCCTTTTCAAGAGAGAAAATGATTATATTTATCTTATTTCATGCTTGTTTCATCGAGAATCTGATTAAGAGAGTCAAAATCCTTCATACACTTAAGCATTTTAAGTTATGATTTTATATAAGACTGCATTTTCTCCAAGTTCTAGAACCATATCATGTACTGCTTAACACACAATCTCATAATCTATCCATGTTGTTTTTAGACGTACACCATCATGAGATCTTGTGTTAAAAGTTCCTGTATCAAAGTTCAACAAACAAGTGAGATATTCAGGCAGTCTATCGTCGTAGTCCCTCATAAATACTTTTTATACATGTTCTCTTCTGACAGATAGCGATGGCCAACCTACTTTACAGTGATGGGTTTTAAATTCATCACCTGTTATGAAACGAAGGGCTGAATGAAAGAATGTATCTGAAGGTTTCAGAGCAGAGGTATAAATTAAAGCGTTTAAATCTGATTTCATGATAAAGGGGGGCCCATGTGAGGCTTCTTGCCCCGGGCCACAAAATTTCTGTGGATGGGCCTGCAAACTACCCCATAAGGTATATTTACCCCATTCCCTGAAGCAGATATGAGTTACCATTACTACTTGACATATCATCTCCACTTGGCCACCACTCCCCAGTCTGCCAATCACTATCCTCCAAACAACAGACACAGTCTCCTTCTTCTGTCAAAATATGTCAGATTGTCAAGCACGACAAAAGCTTTCATTTGCGCTGGCTATTATAAAAACTTGTACTCGGAGAAAGGCAAAAATACATAAATACTCAAAACAATCTCGTGCTCATAGTTTCTGGCCATTGCTTTAAATTGTCAAATAGACTTTTCTTATTATCGCTTGAAATGTTTACTCCAGCATCTGAAATGCCAAGTGAAGCATTTTTACCTCCAGCCTAATTCATGATAACAAAAATCCTATCTGACACAGGCCTTGTTGAGTGACAAGTGACAGCTGATGTGGCTCAAATCCCAGGCCAACTACTTGTTCACTTGTCTGCCTCTGAAAGATACGACCTGAATAACAAGCAGGCTGGAAAAGATCAGAACGGGCTCACTCTGCTGCTGGACATGGAGGTGTGTGTGTGCTTGTCCATGTTAATGCAAGTGAACGCAGTCATCTGTGCATAGGGCCTTCATCTCTGGTACCAACAGAAGAGCGGGAGAAAAGTGATCATATTATGCCAGTACAGAAGACACTTAAAGGGGCCCATATTACACTGTTTTCTGATCTATGTTATAATGTTGTTTCCTCATCACAAACATACCTGGAGTTGTGTTTTGTTTCATTCACGCATGTTTAACGCACAAACCCTGCATATTTAGGCTGAGTTCTTCTCTCAAACAGAACACACTCTGTTCCACCTTGTGATGTCATGAGGTAATACAGGAAGTGCTTCACTGTGTTTTTAAACTCCATACACCTTCACAGGAATCATTTGGATAATTTATATAATAGCTAATCTCTACTGCACTAAAGGTAAAAGGCAGCTATTAAATTGAAAACTACTGCTTCATGACATCACAAGGTGGAACAGAGCATTTTGAGCTTTGGAGATGTAGAAAGACTAATAATAAAGGGTTACTCAAACATATGTGAATGAACAAAACACAACTCCAGGTATGTTTTTGTTGAGGTAACAACATTATAACATGGCTTAAAGCTCACAAGAGTCAATTGCGTGCAATATAGGAACTTTAAAGGTGCACTATGTAACTTTTCTAATGGACGATCTGCCACCTGCTTGTGTCAATAGAGACATTTTCACTTTGCCTTAAATGTTCCACAATATGACATGAAACACATCTATCTTCCATTTATTCAATCACATGTTTTTACTGCTCAAAAAACAGACATTCTTACTGTATGAGGGCTTTCCTCTCCACAGATCTGACCTGTAACTTGTGCCTTTCGCGGCGGCAGAAACTCAGTTGGCAGAGTGCTTGTCCTCTGATCCTTTCCTCTCCACAGATCTGACCTGTAACTTGCGCCTTTCGGGGCGGCAGAAACTCAGTTGGCAGAGTGCTTGTCCTCTGATCCAAAGGTTGGTGGTTCGAATCACGCTCCCGACATAAAGATCATTGGTTGAGCAGTCAGATTGGTGGTGCGAGTCCAACTCCCACAGATGAATAGTCTTTTCGTGTCCTTGGGCAAGACGCTTAACCCCCGCCACTGTCTGCATACACTGGTGTGTGAATGTGTGTGTGAATGTGTGTGTGAATGGGTGAGCAGTTCCTTGATGTAAAGTGCTTTGAGTGCCTTGAAGGTGGAAAAGTGCTATGTATAAATGTGACCATTTACCATTTTTACCTTTTGGGGTCACCTGTCCTTATGGAAATATAAGTCTAATGCTATACTGTGGATCATCAGGTACAAAACCCTCCACCAGAAAAGTTACACTGTGGACCTTTAAATTCTGCGAGTTTAAAGGGACTATAGTTCATGTACTTGAGTACCATTTGTTTTGCCAAGTATGCTATTAGAAAATGAGATTGCTGTGTGTATCTAAATATGAAGTGTTTTATTGCCCGAGAGCCAGGATGTGTGCTGTTAGCAGGCTAGTTATTGTTAGCACCAAAAAAAAAAAAAAATCACATTTTTATATAGCACTTTTCCACCTTGAAGGCACTCGAAGCACTTTACATCAAGAAACCACTCACCCATTCACACACACATTTATACACCAGTGTACACAGACACTGGGTACGAAGTGGGTCAAGTGCCTTGCCCAAAGACACAGCAACAACATTCATCTGTGGGAGCTGGAATCGCTCCACCAACCTGTGAGTCAGTGGATCTTACTGCTCAACCAATGATGTCTGTGTAATCCCTCAGTCGTCCAGGTCTGATCCATAGTAAAAGCCAAAAGTAAAATCTGTCAACTGGACAAAAAGTTGTAGGAGTGAAGACGTTTCACTGCTCATCCAAGCTTCTTCAAGCTTTAAGCTTCTTCAGTTCTGGTCAGATCACTGGTGGACACTGCCTTATATCTATCTGAAAGGAGGAGCTAACTAACTAACTTGGATGAGCAGCGAAACGTCTTCATCCCTACAACTTTTTGTCCAGTGGACAGATTTTACTTTTGTCTTTTACTATCAACCAATGATGTTCATGTCGAACTGCCAACCTTCGGTAGTTCTAATATACAAGTAATTCATGACAAAAGTTGTACTAAACCTGCCTGACAAGCCAAAAACCAAATGATATCTTGTGTTCACGATTTCAGATGGGCGAGTTTGACAGTCCAGTCCGTTCGGGTTTACAGCGTGGGCCCAGGTCCAGACCCTTTTGCATTTGAGTTATATGTAGGAGGTACTGGCTCGTCAGGCAAGTGCTAAACACAAACGGGTTATCTACTGCCAAACCGACCACTGTTTCAACCATCAGTTTGTGTGTATAAATGCACAAAAAATCTCAACATTGTTTTAGTTGCATATCTTGCTCATTATTCTCGTCAAAATTACTAATGAACAAAGATAACGACATAACTGTTTGTGGCCATGATGAACACAGATCACGCGTGGGCTGTGCCTGCTGAAACAAACATTTTTGTGACATCAGGTGGCAGCAAAAACAAATTAACTGCAATGACCTCTTAAGCCGGTTAAGCCGCAGCACACGATAAGGCCAGCTGCTTGACACGCTGTACAAATGGTAAACAATCAAAGGTAGAGCTGCGGTGAGAACAGAAGCTGCCGGTGAAGGGCGCGGGGTGTTTCTGTCGCCTGTCTCGGGCTCAGACAAACCAGCTGACGGGGTTATCGCGCGTCAATCAGCGGGAGTAGGGCTGGAGCGGAGCAGAGGTGGAGGAGCTGGCGGTGTCCCGGGTGCTTATGCGGGTTGTGTAAGATGTGTACAGACTTGTGGAGTCTCCCTTGGCACACAATACAAGTTCCAGACCTTGGCATTGCTCACTTGTTTGTGTTGTATTGCGTGGCCCTGAGTACATGAACTTGTGTTGTCTGACTTTGACGGGACAGATCTCGACAGGCTGTGTTTCCAGGGTTGTAGTTGAGTCGTGAATTTTCAAGTCATGCTCAAGTTTGTATTTTGGGCTAAAGTTGTCACTGTTAAAGCAGATGTATTATGCAGAATGGACTTTTCAAAGCTTTTATCATGTTATAATTGTTTCAAAGTTGTTTTTGGAGTGTTTGATGCACGTTGGAGTAATCTTTAATCACTTATTTTCAAGACGCCATATTGCTGATCAAGCTCCATTTTCACCGGCATACGCCCATTACTCTGTACTTACTTCATTCTACAATTGTATTTTCTGAATACAAGGATTTGGCAAGATCGTGTAATCATTTTAGTACAAATGAAAAATAAATCTGCTACTTGCTAGCTTGATCTGCAGCTATCCATAGGAGGGGCCAACAACTTCACGGCTCTTTGTTGTGATGATATGTACATCAGCTCCCAATGGGCACCACAGTTTTGTAACATGGAAGTCAGCAGACTTGTTAAATTTATTAAGTATTTTAGATGATTAAAATTATAAAATAATGAACCACAGGCATCGTAGATTATAAAAATATAGCAGAAACATGCACTATGTGTCTTCTCTATGAAGAAGATCCAAGTCCTCATTGTTTGAGTCCAAGTCTGAGGCCTTAAAATAAAGCCCAAGTTGAGTCATCATCGAATCATCATCATTTAAAACTGAGTCACAAGTCCAGCCCAGTGAAGCAGAGACTTTTCATTATTTAAAAAGCTGTACTGACTCATGAGGCCCGATTGTGAATGTGCAGCTTTAAAATGACTTGAACTGAAAACAATCATTTAAAACATGTTTATAAAAGCTGATATAGGTAGGTAGCATAAGGAGCTGTAACTTGTCAAGCCTGAATCCAAGTCCTTGGTCCAAGTACGAGTGCCTGGAGTCGAGTCCCGAGTCCGAGTCAAGTCCTGAGTCCGAGTCAAGTCCCAAGTCCTCCGGCATTGTATTTGAGTCGTCATGGGTTATTTTGGTAATAATGGCATCTTGCCTTCAGTTATGATATCTAGATTAGTACATGACCTTGATATAATAAATACATCTCGCTAATGAAATGGTCTGCCTAAGAGAAATCAGGATATCCTGAAGGTCCTTGAAGTCACAAGTCCAGTTCTCAAGTACTACATCTCTGTGTGTTGTGGTTGTTTTTGTAGTAATGTGTCAGGGGCAGTATTGTTAGCTGCGTTGGCAATCAGGTAGTAGTGGCTAAAATACTATCTTTAGAGCTATGAAATTGAAGTTTAGCAGTACAATATTAGTATATCACTATATCAATTCTAAATGAAAGATGAGGCGTACTTTTATGGTCTTGACTACTGCTATTTTTATTGAGGTACTTTTTAACATGTACCTGGGAACTTTGTGAATCTAATCTCAATCATTATTATACAACAAGGCGGATCCCTGTAAGTGTCTTGAGAATTTGACCAAGAAGCAACAAGACATAATTAGTTTACACAAAAACCCAGGCGTTTATGTTGTCAGTCAGCGCTCGCCCAGCAGCGAGACAAGACAAGAGTGAGCTGTGAATGGACACAAGGGGGTATACGGGAAGAGGAGATGAAAGAAGACAGCGATGGATGCCCACATGGGACAAATACGGAAATGTGGAGACAAAGGAAGAGACAATAGCCAGGAGGGAGTGGTACTGTGATGGTGGTGTGTACTCCGGGGTCTGCGTCAGTCCACGATGTACAATGAATCACACACACATACAGTACTACAGTATAGAGTCACCTTGGCGTTCTAAGCCTTTCCCCCAAGGTCTACTTTTCTTTTTATGAGGCTGCACAGGACTGTCACATAAGCCGCTACAACTTACCCGGCTGTGGAAATAGCAGGGACTGAGAAAATAAAGGACGCAAGTCAAGGATGTTACCTAAAACACATAAGCCGATATCATCGTGACTAGCATCAAGTGACACATAGAAAAATCATATACATTTTATTATTGTTTTTAATACTGTGTATGATTCTTTGAAAACAACTTGATTCAATGTCTTTAAAATGGGTCTTTGGGACATGCAGAGGCAATCACACATGTCACCCATTTGTATACGTTATACTGTATACTTGCATACTTTAAAATATTATCCTGTCGCTTCTGAGAGGGTCAGTGTTTCAATTTCACTTTTCAATAATCAGAAATCATTTGAATTTAAACATTTTAAGTAGATTGCCAATGATGTCATAGCCTTGCCAGTGCCAGTGTACAAAGATCTCTAGCAGCATTACGAAATAATTAAGATAATGCTGTATTTCCCTTAGAATTGTCCACACACACACACATTCTGTGTACACACACACACACGCACTGTGTACACACACAAACACGGACTACAACAGAGCAAGTAGCTGCAATCAGCACACTTTACATAGATTTATATGTGCCGTCTGACCTTTACATGTTCAATTAACCTGCAGTAATCCTGGAAGACTGATAGAGACACCCCAGCCTGCTGCTCTTACTCTGCAAACGAGAGGGATTACTACAGTTGTCTCTGTGTGTTTGCTCAAAGATTTTCTCTGCCCCATGACTCAGCAGAAGAAAGCAAATAAATCATCCACTACATGCTCCATGCTTTTACATAGAAGAGTCCTGTCAGCGACGAGGCATCAGGGGACATCATTTACCTCAACACAAACAAATGAAGTCATTCCAGGTAAAAGGTCACATCCAGCTATACAAACAATACTTTTATGTTTACAACAATGTAATCATATTGAGAGGTGAGTAACTAGGATATCCCTCATCTTGGCATTAAGAAACACTAGACGTAAGCCTGGAAATGTGTCATTATGTAAATACATATGATTTTGAACACTTTGATTTAAATGGTCACATTTTTATATAGCACTTTTCCACCTTGAAGCACTTCGGTCAGTGGATCTGACCGCTCTCCCAGTGATGTTTATGCTGAGAGCAGGAATCAAACATTCTACCAGCTGAGATACTGTACTGAGAAAAATACATGTTAAATTATGAAGTCAGAATGTTCAAATGTTTTAGACGAGGTTGAGCCCTTTCCAACTATAAGCTATTGGATAAAAGTAACAATTCCACTCAGGATTTATTAAGTCTCCATGTTTTCAAAACCTCTGATTTCTACCAACAAAAATACTGTATAGCAGCATTGGCCTTGAGTTGGTGCTTTATATTTTGTCTCACCTCACGTGGTTTTAGTGAATATCTGTCATCCTTTATCCTTGGCCACTACAGATTCACACCTCTTTCAGAAATTCCCCATTTTGATCAAAAGGAAAATAAATATGTTGGCAGCTGGTGTCAGAATAGAAGCTCTCTGCTCTTACTCTCTGTCTGAGAAGGTAAGAAATTGGACGGCAACTTCCACGGTGTGCTGTGTGAAAGGGGAGTCTTTTTATCATCTCCCTGACAAATGAAATCCCTGCTCTCCAGTTCCCTCCTCAGAATATGCGGCTTGCCCTGTGCTCTGCTCTGCTCACTCAAACTAGATTGGTTGAAATGTTAGGGACATCACTGGTCACTCAGGTGCATGTTCTCACTATTAGGGTTAGAAGTCACTTGCCGAACTACTTCTCCCTCTTTTCAGAGAGCTAAGAGTTAGAGCGCACCATAGTTTATATGTTTTTATAGATAAAGAATGCAAAAACTGCCAAACGTCCCTTTTCCTATACTTCTTACAGTTCTTTGGTCTAAAAGACCATTTCTGGGGCAGTAGCTCAATTGGTAGAGTGTCCACTGATCCGAAGGTTAGCGGTTCAAATCCCGCTCTTGGCATAAACATCATTGGTAGAGAGGTCAGAAACAAACAAACAAAAAAAAGTGAATGCATGACAATTTTGCTGGTGCCCAGAGTCAGGACTAAACATGGGGACACAGTTTTATGCAGCTAAAACCTGGAACAGTCTTCCTGAAGATGTGAGACAGGCCTCTACTTTACACATTATAATACAGTACATCCAGAACGCTGCTGCTCCGGTCCTGACGAGAACCAGGAAGTACGAGGACATAAGTCCTGTGCTCAGGTCTCTGCTCTGGCTCCTGTGGCTCAGAGAATAGACTTTAAAACACTCTGCTTGTGTGGCTCAGAGAATAGACTTTAAAACAGCTCTGCTTGTTATAAGTCTCTCCATGGTCTAGCACCAAAGTACATCTCCCACTTGTTAGTGCCATATGAACGCACTCTGAGGACCTCAGGGACCGGCCTCCTGCTTTAGTCCTGATGTAGTCCTGGTTTAGTTCTGGTTTAGTCCCGGTTTAGTCCCGGCTTCCTGCTGGTGCCCAGAGTCAGGACTAAACATGGGGAATCAGTGTTTCAGATTTATCAAGATGTGAGACAGGCCTCTACTTTGGCAATGTTTAAATCCAGGCTCCAAATAGTTCTATTTAGCTGCGCGTATGACTGAAAGGTTTTTATTTTGCATTCTTCTCTTTTAATATTCATTTTATGATGATTATTTATGTTTGTATTTGGTTGTATTGTGATTTTAATGTCTTTCTTATTCTGTAAAGCACTTTGAATTACTTTGTGTACAAACTGTGCTATACAAATAAACTTGCCTTGCCTTCTGAGTTACTGTAACTATTTTCAGTGATGCCAAAACTAATGAATTATTGCTGTATTTTGGGAGCTGACTTTACGATCTGAGATAAACCACACAATTTGCTTTCTATTTTTCAGACCATGACCGGCAACTAAATATTGGCAATTTTATATGCTTAAATCTGCCTGTACTGCTGTATAACACATTTAACCCACATGAGAGTGTTCATTTGATATTGTTGCTCAGAGCTCCAAAGACAATAACACAAATGTAATAATTGCCTTCTGACAAGTGGATGGAGAAAATGGTGGTAACCTGGACACAATAGATCATGGGGATTGGATAAGCTGCTTCGTCTCTGGTGGACCTCGGGGCTAAACATTCCTCTTCTTGCATCACGGTGGCAGTGATTGAATACAGCTAAGCAGCAAATGATGGGAATCCCCATTAGGCAACAAATACACAATAAACGTCAACGCATCCAAGTCCTGAAAGACAAAACAAGACAAAGAGTTCCCCAAGACAACAACTCGCATATATTTTCTCCATGTGTCTAAATGTACGCTTAACTTCACCTTTTTGTTCTGTGCTTGCAAAATGAAAGAGTCTGCCACCTGCCTGTGCCTGTAGATGTTATCACAATGTCGATAATGTTCCAGAGTATGGCATTAAACTTATCTGTATCCATGGAGACATGCCATTTGTATTAACCCTCTCTGCATGATCCTGGTATTTTTATTTCACTATTGTGTCCGTAAATCAAGAATAAACATTATATTAACCCTCTCTGCATGATCCTGGTATTTTTATTTCACTATTGTGTCCGTAAATCAAGATATAAACATTAATAACAGAGAAATCAGGTTCCTTCTTTCCCTGAGGTCACTCCCGCTAGCGTTAGCAACAGGTTTGACTGACAGTGTTGCTAAGTGCCCACCCCCTGCTAAACCAGCGGTGTGGATGGGAAGGGGCGTTACCTTCAACAGCCGCGCTCCGGATTGGCTCTTTGGTTGCTATTTTTTTTTTTTTTGTTCTTTTAACTGCTCTAGCCTCGACTAGCTTCATTTGACTGGAGCCGAACGCTACGGGTGACGTCACACTCACTTCTATATAAAGTTTAGCATTCAAGGCAAAGCAATAACATCTCCATGGAAACAAGCGGGTAGCAGATCCCCATCAGAAAAGTTACACACCCTTAACAGAATCAGACATGTTCCACAAACCACTTTGTCATAACATTTGTGTCACATTACATCCATAAGCACCGCCGCTGTGGATTTCTAAATTATAAGTGTGTTCTGACCTAATGTGCAATTCTAGCACCAGTAATTTGAGTGCAATTTAACGCCACTCTAGCTTAGCATTATCTGTAATTAGCCATATGCACAGTACAAAAATGCTCAGCTTGTCCAGTACATCAACAAGAATATGAGACTCTATAGCTTCACATAATGGTTTTGGCTTGTCTCCTTTTGAACAACACTGCCATGGTAAAGGTCCTCCGTGGCCTGATTTATGGGATATGCACAGCTGCTAATACAGAACAAGCTCCCTTTTAAAAACTGATATTACAGAATGCATGGAACATAATAACAACAGTAATAGGCTGCTGATCAGCAATAATGGAACACAGTGTGAGATTGTCGAGAGCAAGACAAAGGAAGCACCCGGCGGAAATTGAGAACACAATCAGTAGAAATCAGCCCTTTGCAATCTCGCTGACTTTGTCCCATCCACCGGCTCCATGTTTAGCCAGGGAAAGAAAATTGGTTACTTTCACATTCCAGACAGAATTTGAATCAACGGTTTTAGAGCAAAATAATCAAATAGAAAAGGTGCAAATGTTGAAACGTATTATTTGGAATTGGCTCCACAAACTTGCCATATTAATATTTTGACTTTCAGCTAACAGCCATATTGTCTTTGAGTTAGTATAAGGGCATTACTTTTTTAAACTATTGCGAGATGAGAATACAGCTTTTGTTTTACGGGTGGCAGTAGCTGAGTTCGTAGAGCATTTGTCCACTGATCCAAAGGCTGGTGGTTCGAATCCCACTCTCGACTAGTGATGGGACTTTCGGTCCTTTGTGGGATCCGAATCTTTTGGATCTGTTCTCTTCAAAGAGCCTGGCTTTTTGTATTTATTTATATGACAGAAGCCATTGTGAGAACTCATTTTATCTACAAACTAATCACAGAGTGAAACGACCGAGGATCAGAGGCGTTTAAAATGGCTCAAACTGAGAGTGAGAGAGCGTTTACCCATTGAAAGAAAATCTGAATCAATGATGTGAAGTGCTTTGAGTGACTTGAAGGTGGAAAAGTGTTATATAAAAATGTGACCATTTACCATTTATGGAGATGGACCCACACATTAGAGATAGTATCACAAACAGGTTATAGGTTTATATAGAATGTGGTGAAATGTATTTTCACTATTACCTGAAAATACTGTGACGTATTTAGGTACCTCAAGGATTGTACATTTAGGTTGTATTTCAACATCTGTAATTCCACATCCACCAATGACATAATCTCCCTTCAAAGCGCTTGTATTAGCCGACCCCGTCCACTAGAGGATGCTGCTTCTGTCAAAGCTTCAGGGTGAAAGCATGTATTTTGAGCTGGGGAGCTTGGCACACACACGCATACTGCTTTTCTTCTCCTTTTTACTGAAACTTCCGCGACCCTGCCAAGATAATTGTTGAGCGTCAAGAGCAGCAGGATGGGGAATAATAGACCAAAATAATTATGTATGAAAAGAAGTGGGGGG
>KN482889.1:8628-41896 GCA_000787095.1 Periophthalmodon schlosseri | reverse complement strand
ACAAGACAAAAATGCATAATAGGATATAATTAGACCAAAATGGAAGCTGGAAAGAAAAAAAACCCAAAACAAAACATGGAAAGCTTGCATTGTTTGTACATACCTCTATGCCAAATAAACATTGTTTGCCAGCTCACATATGGAAAACTTAGTCTCATTATATTATGTTGAAAACTATATGTGACATGTTTTCAAGTTTTTTCTAATTGGCTCCGTGCACAACAGCACCCAGGAGCCTCACTGTCAGCGTCACTACTTCCTGTCCAATTTTGTCTCTGTGAGGTTTTTGCAGAGTCGCGCTAAAATTAATAAATATTTAAAAATGAGGCAGTGGACAGAGAGCTGCAGGTGGATGTTACTGACAACATGTTAAACACAACACAAATAAAATAAATACCAGAGGACTCTTCTGTGTTTAGAAAGAGATGTTTGAGTCTCAATGCTAATCCATCCATCCATCCATTTTCTTCTGCTTATCTTGTAGTCTCAATGCTAATGCTAATGCTAACATTGAGGCATAATAAATATTAAAACAACACCACAAACTCAAGTATTCTACATATAAAAATTCATGGGTAGTCTTTATTTTAATTAATTTGAATTTTAGTTTATTTTAATTTTTTCGATTAATAATAGTGTAGCTGTTAGCTTTGAGACACAGCTAGCGTACTGAAAGCATGACTTATTGTTTTATTACTTTACTCTTAAACCTTGTGTTGAATACTGTGTGTCTCAAACGCTGAGGTGAACTTGTTTCTCAGTAAGAATATTACACATGCTTATTTTAAGATGTCCTCACTGACACCTGTAACTTTTGTTCTGTGACAAGTGACCTCTGTAAACATTCTTTTCAGTGACGTATTCTACCTTCTGGTAACAGTTAACAGTCTACCCATTTATGACCTTGTACGGGCTGTATGTAAACTTAGTTTAAGTCTTTATAGGACAAGCCTTCTATAGATAGTACCTTTCTCAAGTACAAAGGATTCTTTGTAATGTAACACACACGCATGTGCCAGCTGTTTGCACCTACACTCTTCTGATATCAGATAAAACTTCTTTCAACTCTCTACCTGGTCTGCAATCGCTTCCTTCACAATTACACGTACTGCTGTCATTGATCTATAATAAGAACCGGATAAGACATTCCCCCTCTGTCCCGGGGGAGATTGACTAGTGGCCGTTCCAGTGGCTTGGCCCCAGAAAGAATTCTCCCATTGAGCACAATGCAGATGGGAAGTCAAACTGCTCATGTTTGGCTGGCAGGGCATCCAGCTTTCACAAAGGTTGGATTTTGTAGGGATTCTTCTCTATTTTCACAACATTAATATTTAAAAATGTTAAATCCTCAAAGCGCCTAAAAGTTAGCTTTGTAAGATTGAGCTGAGCCCCGCTCTGAGCCCCTGGTCAGAACCGATCACGTGGTGCAGGTTTCTGATGCCACACGTTGGGCGGCGCTAGCCCAGTATTCATGAAGAGGATTTTGTGTCACTGAGGTCAGGCCTTTGAAAACAACACGACGCCATCTTTGGTTCATCTTCCAGATCTTATTATACTTCCATGGCTACTGTGCACAGAGCTTGTGATAAACATTTATCATAGTTTTACACCAATCAAAATGCAGTTTTAAGAAGAAAAGTTGAGAGAAAGTTTGAAGTTACAAAAAGTAGTGCTATTTATGGCACCGATACATAAAAATCTAACCAAAGTGTGTCAAGGTCAAGTCAACGTTCACCAAAGAAAATGAAGGTGTTACCATGCATTTTTATTTGTCATATTGTTACTATTAAATGAATTAGATGAGCTTTGGCCCTTGTTTACCGTATGGTTGCTACGCTACAGCTACGGAATTACCCCAACCAGGAAGTAAGATTAAAAACTCCACAAAATGATCGAACTAGGTAATACTAGTAAAAGCCAAAGTTGAATCTGTCAACTGGGCAAGAAGTGGCTTTTACTACAGACCTGGACGACTGAGGGATTAAACAGACATCTAGATACAACTTTTTTGCAAAATCTTTAAAATAATGATGTTTTAGTGGAATTTTTCAAACCTGTCATATGCTCTTTAACAATTATGTGTGGTGCGTTTCAAATCAGCACCGTGCATCTACAGTCCCCCACTTACCCAGGCTTTTAATTACATTTGTCAGGGAGGCAGCGATATGAATGGAACTACATCGCGCGGGGAACAAAACGTGTTTTCAATATCACAATGCTTTTCTATTTTAAGTGAAATTACCACAGTGTGTATGTTTTATTCATCTGTGGCTACAACTGCCAGGTGACACGGCAATAATAAATGAGTTCACTCCAGCTGACGGCTTCTGGACGTCAAATAAAACGTTTACAAGCAAAAGGTTAGAGCGGCGATTGTTTGGAAATTGAATGCTACATAAAGCCAAAGTGGGGCTTTTTGAAGGCCTTTGTAAGTAAGCGTTAACAATAATTCGATTTACGTCAATCCCGTTCAGGGTCAGCTTTTTGAACAACAGCAATGCATAGTGAAATGACAGCAATAAGCAAAATAAATATGTTTTGATTCATGGCTCGAAAGTAAACAAATGTGAGTGGAAGGTGAAAGTGTTTCTTTATCTACAATAATTCTGAGTAATACAAAACTCATAAAGCAAAAAACAAAGTGAAAATGTATAAACAGTGAGTAAGGGTTAGATATGGTACTGTATTTTCAACTTTAAAGTGATGCACATGATGAGAAGCAATGCAGTTCTTTTAGCAAACACCTCCACTGGTGCGTTCTATGTAGGGAGGCACCGATCCGATACCGGTATCAGATATCGGCACCAATACTGAATATCTTGCTGGATCGGATATCGGTTTCCAAATATCGATTCAGCCGGTATCCTGGTTTGACATACAAATTGATGTAATTTCACTATTTACAGGTCGTAGTCGGCCCAGAAAATCTCATGATGTTAGAATTTTTATTTATACAAAGTTACTTGAGAGATAAATAACAGCTACATAACACATTTGGATCAGTTTGGTCTGTTCTCAGTCTTTACACTGGCATCGACAGACACTAAAAACCATAGTGTCGGAATCGGTATCGGAACTGAAAAGGCTGAATCGGTGCATCCCTAGTTCTATAGCAGTACATTAAAAAATGCCAAAACTTTAACTGCCCCCATGCAACCAATCATTGTATAAACTTAAAGGTGCACTATTTAAAAGAGGGGTATTACACTTCTGTGGGGTCTAGATTGTAGACACTTAACATATTTAGATCAACACATTAACTTCTGTTATTTTGAAAATGCTATATTTGCCAAAATCAACGCATTAAATGTTTAGGTGCTTTCAGTTTTGTTCTTAACACTCCTTCCCTTGCTCCCCGTGCTAAGTCCCACTTCATTCAGAGCACTATCATCTAATGAAAACCAGTGCACACCACAACAAGTTTGTGAAGTGAAGTAGTGTAGTGTTTTGTATCCTGATTTTGTATATTTATGAAAAATGGGAGCACGGGTTACCTAAGTCTTGTATAAGAAGCTTGGGCTCGTACTGCTAACTGTAAGGAGGGTTTGCATAGAGCCTGGATGAGCTTGCAAGATTACTCAGAAATGCATCTAAAACCACTTCAGATATGTTTTTGACGACATTATAATGTGGCGAAAGAGCAGCTCTTGCATAATACCCCTCTTTAACTTTCATCTGTGGAGAACGCACCACCTGCTTGACATCATGACAACGTGACAACAAACATATCTTACAACGCGTAACTTGACCTGGTGCCATCATTTGTTCATCTCCACGGAGATCAACAAGTTTAATGTCATACTGTGGAACATTCCAGGTAACACAGGCATTCACATTTCCGCGGAGACAAGTCAGTGTCGTAGCCTCCACCAGAAAATTTACAAGAACCTCTAATTAACCAGCATTTTACAACAGCCACTGGGGGTTGGTCTTTATCTTGTAGTGATCTTAAAATATATTACCTTTCTTTATTTTTGGGAAACTAAAAACCTTTTTCAGTCTTTGCCCGATTCAGCTGGAATGAGGTGTGCGAGTGAACCTCCACTGAGCTTATGGAATCCAACAGGGCCAATAAAGACACAGCTGTGAGCGCCGGGATCATGTGTGAATCATTCGTTTATAATTACAGCTGTGTGGGGCCAGCCCTGCAATCCAGAGCACTGAATATGTCCCCATACGTCACATCAGCTGCTGCATCTGGGATAATGAATCAATATAAAAGTCTCATCGCAGTACCGGGACGCCAGCGCACACACTCGCGCATACACTAACGCTATCATTACGAAGATTAATGCAGATCTTTAGGCTTTCATCTTGGCCTGCTCCTTTGTCTCTAGGACTTCTGCTATAAGTGTCCTTTAAATACAATAGAACCATTTGCGGGGGCCGCTGTCCGTCGTGTATTACATCCTTTTGAACTCGGCCGACACAGACGAGCCAGCCACTTTACTGAAAAGATATCAAAGCAACAGAAGAAAAAAAAGGGGTTGAAAGTCTTTATAAACTTTTTACGCCCCCCTCACAGAGCAAGAATCAAGCTTGGAATCAAAGGACTTCATAAATAAGATATTATAAAGGGAGATAAGTGAAGGAAATATAAAGAACAGAACGTGCTCGTGTTTTTACTTTGCCAATTGATTTTTCCAATCTCATAGTTGTGATTTGTACCAACAGTCCAGGCAGAAGAAATATACCACCATCAGCGAGTGGAGCTGTTTCGGCACTTTTTACATTATTTCATTAGTTTCAATATTTGTGTTTATAATATGTTGTTTTATGAAGTTTCAATCAATATCCTACAAATATAGTAGCAATAGACTACTCCAAATACTATGTAACTGTTATAATTGCTCCTGTCACCTTCCCCGCTCCATTCTGTTGTAACCTATTTGCCGCTGCACTGATCCAATTTCCCCACAGGAACCATTAAAGTTTCATCCCTCTGGAGATCATTTAATGCACAACAAAACAGAGAGGACATCTTTTAAGTCTTTGTGCACAGCTCATCTGCAAACTTACACATAGGTTAGTCCTTTGTAATTACAGGTCATGATGCCAGTGTTGTTACGGGCCATGACCCTCTAGTAACGTCACCTGCTGCTCCCGTGTTCTCTTTGCCTTTGTTTCTGTTCATGCTAAATTGTGTTGGTGAGTCCCGGATCCCGATTCGCCGCTTCGACCTACGCCCGAACTCTAATTGGTCGTTGCTGTCTCTACGCTGGGTTGGACAGGCACCTCTGCCGGGGGCTCGGGGCGGCTGGGTCATCCTGTTGCCAGCTCGCCACCCGAGTGATCGTGTCTCTTGTTACTCTTGAGTTTTTATGTGGCTGCAGAGACTTTTATACTATTTTTCATTGAGACACTTGTTTTTTGTTATTATTAGTTAATAGTTTGTAATTTGTTAGAGACCAGTTTAGCTAAGCTTGAATTGAATTAGTTTTCTTTTTAATGTGTTAATTAATCCTTTGTAAAATATTATTTAAAATCTGTAGAAAATATTTGACCAAATTTGGGGCATTTTCTTGTGTTATTATTTTTAACATCTATATTTTTTGCAAATTAATAAATTACACTTTTTAGTTAACCTTAACATCTGGTTTATCCTCCCTGTCTGAGCCACTCGTAACAATGTGGAATCTGGAGTTTGACTTCAATCAAAAAATCCTCAAATGTCCTGACGCTGAGAGGTCAAAGTTTACATGTGACAATATTTCAATTCAGTTCAAGTTTATATAGTTTATATAGCACAAAAACAACTTCAGCTGACCAAAGTCAACAAAAAACAAATATACAGATCACACGATACATAGAAAAGAACAATAAAACACCAAGATATCCTGTGTAGCTAGTATTAAATGCCAGAGAGAAGAGGTGGGTTTTCAGTCTAGTCTTCTGACAGGCAGAGGGCGCTGTTCCATAGACTCAGCACTGCCACAGAAAAAGCTCTGTCACCTCTGGTCTTGAACCCGGCTTTGGGCACAGGCAGCAGGAGCTGGTCAGCTGACCTCAGGGCCCTGGGTGGAGTCTAGGGCTGCAGTAACTCCCTCAGATAAAGAGGACCCATGGAGTGACACATTTAAACACAATCAATAACATTGTGAATTGACCTGATATGAAACAGGAGCCAGTGCAGGCTGCACACACAGGCCTGATGTGGCTCATCGTGGCAGACGTGCTGCAGTGTTCTGGACAGTCTGTAAGTGCTGCAGGGCCCCACATATAAAGAATTACAGTAATCCAGACGCAATGTTACAAATGCGTGGATGGCTTTTTCAAAATCCGTCTGGGGAAGATAGGGCTTTATTTGGAGGAAAAGGAGAGAGGAGAGAGATGGGATCTAAAAAATGTTAGCTGTCCAAATTTCAGGTAGTATGTTGGGGTGGGTGATATTGACAAAAATATATATATCTTGAAGGTTTTTTTTTTCATTATCTCACTAATGTTACTCAGATGATACTATAACGATGCATCAGGAGTGAGCTAAATGTGCCTGTAAATGTCTTGGTGGAGGTTCAAGTTAAACACAAAATGTGATTGAACCATAAAATTTTAGAATCTAATCAAAATAACTGTATTAATCCCACAGAGCGCCAGTGCAAGTAAGGACATGACCATTAAGCACTTAAGTGCACAAATATCACTTTATACACTTTGGAAGATTACACTTGATGTTTCAGTTCATATTATTTTTAATCAGTTAGTTTTAATTATAGACAATATACTTGATATTCTAGTGTTGTATATCTCCAGAACAACATTTGCAATATCTATTTTTGATCCCTCCGATGCAATACACATGACACAGATAGTAGGTTTGAATGCAGACAGGCCGTGCTGTGAAGTTATTATTCTGACCAAAACTTGCTAATTCTTGTTGACAAAACTTAAATAATGGCCAGAGCATCTCCAGCTGACGGAACATCCAACTTGTTCTGTTGAAAATGTCAAAGGTTGAACCTTTGATGCTTCCGTGTCAGCTCCTCTCATCAAAGTCAGACAGAATTCACTTGGACTTCAACCGCTGAAACGTGACCTGGGAGCAGAGGCTGGAGATGTGATTTTACCTGCACATAAGGATCCTATGAGAGGAGCCCTGGGAGCAGACTTCAGCTGATGAGACAGTGTCAACAACATTTGCAACATCTGCTAGTTTTGCCCTGCTGTTCTGTCCATACTGTTTATTTTGTTATATTTTGGTCTATATTTTGTAATTATTTTTCATGTATTGTATTATTCATTTCATGTTGTACCACACTGCCGACGCAAATTGCTACTTTTTAAATTTTGTTCACTTTCAATCAATATGCATTAAATATGATCTGAACTGAAGCTTTGTGAGATTGTTTCTTTAAAGGGTTTTCGCTGTATTTTCAAAAACAAACATGGAGAATCCTATGAACATTGCCTCTGTTCTTAAATGTGGTCCTTTTAAAATCATTTATGCTGTTTCTATATTAGCACAAATGTGTAAATGTTTTTTTTTTCATGATGTGTGATGCAGATTCACTTTGGCCCAGCTCACCTTGAAAAAGAGATTTTGATCTTAATGGGTTTTTTCCTGGTTATGTAAGGTTAATAAAAAATAAAAATAAGATAAAATACAAATAAAAATAATAAAATAAATAAATAAATAATAATACTAATACTACTACTAATAATAATAATACATGAATAATTTCTGATTCTGAAAAATCTTCCTGTTTATTTCCTACAGAATGAATGACCTCAACTCAACCTGATTCCCGTCTTCTCCATCCCAATACCACATAATATATATATATATATGATGATTACATGCAAGTACTTGGGTTATACTTCCAACAATAACAATATACTTGAACACACTGAAACACAATTGGATCAGTTCAATCCCTGACATCTGAACGTGTATGAGCGCATAAATAAACAGACATGTCATTCCCTTGAGACAAACGGCACTGGATTTCCTGACTGTATGCAGCACATGCATCCAGTCCATTAAGACCAGCACGTGTTCATTATTTATCATTGCTTAAATCTTTGATGGAGTGCCAGCAAAGATAACAAGGCAAAAACTGCTGACGGGATGATATTGTGTTGCCACAGCCGCGGGCCTGACAGAGGACCACCTGCACTGGCTCCAACAGCGGCGCGCGTACACACCACTGCGGTCAGCTCTCACGCCTTGCTTATTTTTCATAGTTTGACACAGTGCCATTGGAAATAATAGGACTAAAGTGCTGACTGATTCAGATTTAGACGTCACATATACAAGCAGACACTATACTTGTTTGTCTTACCCGCCGCACAAGAATACCCAGGGGCCCGTGCATAAAAATACACATCAAAATGATTTAACGTTAAAGTTTTTTCGCCTCCCTTGGCAAGTTTCAAGAGAAAATGCTGCTGACTCTTAAAGAAAACAGCTTTGTATGTCTCAGGTTTGGACAAAAACTTGTATTTGTTCCTCTCTCTAATAAGGCTTTTTCGCCATAGTGGGTTGGCCCACATTCACCAGTCATCTGATAGTCAAACAGTGAGCCGCGCGCTGTGATGGCTAATCAAAGTCTAACTTTCCAACAGTTCAGAGCAAACAGCCCCCACTGCTGTCTTTAGTTTTGAACTGTGTCACAATCTGCACAATCTGTTTATGTAGCTAGCAGCATAGTTTTATCAGGTATTTTCTGCATCATCATGAAATACACAGAAATATTTATACTGTAGCCTACACATGGTCCATGCAAAAGCTCTATCAGCTTTTAGAGTAGAGTAGTATGATTGCTTGCTATCATTTTAGAGTGTGCACAGTTCCCCCTGAATAAATGAGTCAGCGGGATGCATAAATTAGAAGAGCTATGAAAGATTCATTTAACAAATTGGCATAGCATTCATACTAAAATACATTAGCCTCACTGTTTCCACTTCACAAGTAAATGTTCACCTAATAAAAACGTCATACGGTAACTATAGTTACCTCTACAACTGTCACGCCGTCTTTAGCGTTGCTGGTGCCGGTTGAACTTGTTCTATTAAGACTAACTATCCGTGCTTTTTACTATCGACATCATCGTCATCATCAGCCGTTCAACTTAATGCAGTCGCTAAATACCTTTGGAAAGAACACACGTATCTACTTTTAATGAATGTTATCTTGTACATCTGAACATTTTGGTCGTAGCGATGACTTGATACCTGCTCTTGTGCTGTGCTTGTGTGTGCATTGTGTGTGTATAGTGTCTGTGTTGTGTGACTATTGGGGCGATTAACATCAGATGTGTCAGCACTCTGGGCCTGATGGATACGTCACATTAACCACGGCCTCCTCCAGCACATATACTGTTGAGGACAGAGTATTTCACGCTGGACTCTCTCATTACCTGAGGTCAGCACAGAGAGAAAAATGTATGTCGCCCATGAACTGTGCGTGAGGAGCGATAATGACAGGGGCCGGTCTAGACCACTGGACACTGGCTGTGGCTTTAACGCCCTGCTGAAGTGCTGTCTATGCACTCTCTCTACGCACTCCCATCCGCCTCCTTTACAGAGCCATATACTTTGTATGAGTTATGATTCACTTAACAATTGAGATTTTTATGACAGTCAAATTACAGGCTCTTTCAGGCAGTGAGCTCATGTTAAAAGAGGAGCAACATGGAGGACGCAATGTATCTTCATGTGTTGGATTTGGTTCAAAAGAATAATATATGACTTGTTTAATAGGATAATAAAAAGCTATTAAAAGTGTGTTTGTGGTTTGTCAATGAGCTGCCAACTGTTATATTATGTTCAAACATTCTAAGGTCAAACTTTATGGCAGCATGGCCCAAAAGCTGACATTGTCTTTTGGGTCTATAACTTTGCAGATCCATATGGAGTTGAGATATAAATCATACAAACATGCTGTTAAAGCAAGATTAAATTACTACAAAAGGCCTCAGGCCAATATAAAACATAGGCCTGATACTTACAGAGGTCACAGGTGGATAGAGCCTTCATCCCGACACTATAATGTAACACACCATTTCTATGGATGGAGGGATGAAGGAAGAGAACCCAGGGGAGGAACAGGGTGAGGATGAGGAGACACTAAAGAAAGATCATAGCCAGATGATCTGACCCTTAAAACCCACACTTCACAGTGTAATTTCTCAATACTTTGCCTTAGAATCACCAGCAGAGCCTTAGCAACCTGCATTCTGAAATATAATAAGGAGTCTCTCTTCATTTTAATTTCATCTTTCATTTTGCTCTTTAAAAAGGTCTACATCTGAAAAGCCAATATCAGTTTCTAATGGCACATTTTCAGCTCCTGTGTGAAGCTTGGATAAATGAGTGTACCTGGATAGAGCTTCACATCTCACACACGGTGTGTGAGTGTTACCATCATCATCTCACTTCCACTGTGACTGTGAGCAAGAGACAGACCCCTGTCTCTGAGGACCTCCCTGGCACCGCAGAAGGGAGAGGGAGGGGGAGGGAGGGGGGGGAGAGAAAGAGAGAGAGAGGGGGAGGAAGTGAGAGAGAGGGAGAGAGGAAGGGGGAGAGAGGGAGAGAAAGAGGGGGAGGGAGTGAGAGAGAGAAAGAGAGAGAGGGAGAGTAAAAAGGGAATGAGAGAGAGAGGAAGCGAGAGAGGAGAGAGAGAGAGAGGGGGGAAGGGAGAGATAGAGAGAGAGAGGGAGGGAGAGAGAGAGGAAGGGGGAGGGGGTGGCAGGAGAGAGAGAGGCGAGATACTCTATTTAAACAGCAGCTGTCTTGGAGCCACACTGAGGATCCCGTCACTGCTGTCGTCTCCCATACATCACTGTGTATGTACGGCCCAACACTTCTTCATATACTGTCACTCTCACATGGTTGTGGTGTTCACAATGACATAAAGGAGAAGGGCTCCCATGAAACCAGAAATGTAGAGACAGAATGTAACATTATTAAGATTCTGGTGCCATTTAAACCCGGAAATGAAAACTGGGACAAATTCATTATCAGTTTGTAGTGTATTTTCACTGTGGCCTCAAAAACACCTACAGAAAAATAAACGATGTAATCACACCTGTACAAACTCATTATTAAATCTCACTGGCTAATTAGCATACAGGGCACAGCAAGGCCAGCGCATGAGTCTTAACATATGAGAGAGGATTCGTACAAGTGTTTAGGGTCAAAGGTCAACAAGATCCAGGCAACAGGCGGCAGGCAGGTGGTGCATCTGACAGAGCACGGCCATAAGGGACACTGCAGCAGGTAGAGTTACACGTGTGCTAAAATGTTACAACAAGGAAGCAGAAGGAGAATGGGGCCAGGGAACAGATTTTGCTAGCTATAACCAGATTTGATTAGCCTCTATCATCCCTGCAGTATTTCCTTGTGTTAGCTCCATTTTACGTTGCCATAACACGGTTTCTAATTAATGCTGCTTTTACTGCTTCTCCAATTGTTGTTTTTATCGGCTTTAGGACACAGCGTAACTCATGTGTGGTGGGGCAGCACAAGAATTGATCTATCTGTAGTAACAGTAACAGCCAACATAACAGAAAATATTGTTAGGAAATGGTATCTACACAAGTTTGTACCATTAGTAAGTAGTAGTGAGTAATTTTGAATGATGGTCATAGTAAATGGTAAATGGCCACAATTTTATATAGCACTTTTTCACCTGCAAAGCACTTTACATCAAGGAACCACTCGCCCATTCACACACACATTCATACACCAGTGTGCGCTGACGCTTTCCCTCTCGAAGTTGTATTTGGAGTGATTTGTGCATGTTGGAGTAATCTTTAATCGCTTATTTCCAAGGCGCCACATTGCCGATCAATCCCTGTTTTCACCGCCACTGGCATACGCCCACTTCAATTTTCGTAATCAATGATACGCGTAGGATTCCGCAGCGTCGCGTAGTCATTTTGGTACAAATAAAAAAAAAATCTGCTACTCGCTAACGTAATCTGCAGCTATCCATAGGACGGGCCAACACCTCTACGGCTCTTGTGGAGCTGTTGTGATGTCATTTACGGCGACGTCAGCTCCCACTGGGCACCGCAGTTTTCAAACATGGAATTCAGAGGGAATCTGCGGGAGCTAGAATCGTACCGCCAACCTGTGGATCAGCGGATATGACCACTCTACCAATGATGTTCATGTCGAGAGTAGGATTTGAACCGCTAACCTTCGGATCAATGGACAAACACTGTCACCCTCATGATCAGGATGGATTGATTAATTGTTGATTTAAGAATAAGATTTGGATGATGCGACTCTGTATTTGTGCAACTTAGGGTTAGGGTTGGGGTGGTTTATGTGCATTCACTCTATTTCTAGTACTCACACCAACCTGCTCAGGGACTGCAGCTATAACACTCATTGTATTACTTTGCCCTGTCCCTGTTCAAATAAAAGAATGCCATACCATTTCTACTGTACCTTACCACGTACATTATTTCATCAGAAACTACACTGTTTAAAGTAAACGATAAAAAATAGCTAAAATCAATGTTTTTCTTCTCTGACTGCCCCGTTGAGGCCAGAGTTAATTTGGACCCTATCTAGCAATGGATTACAGTCGCATCCAATTCCAGTTCTTACTTCGAAAAACAGCTTCATGATTTTATCTCAATCAGCTTCCATCTTGCGCTCTGCCATAGCCCTATTTTGTCGTTATGTAATTAAATACTCACATTTGTCCAATTTAACTTTAGGGATATTACTTGGAAATGGGCAGATCACTTGGACCCAAAATGTCAGATGATCTTGTCACGGTTAAACCCTGGCACGAGCGAGTCTCATGAGCAGCTGATGTCGTTAACACATGATACAACATTGTGCATGGATTTATTAGGAGTGCAAACACACATTAGACAAACCACACAGTCTGATCTTCATGCAAATACACACCCGCCTGGCACCGGCACAGCTCCGCTCTGGTCCCAGGCTAGAATTAGGCCGGCTGATTGGTGAGTGACAAGTCAAATTGAATTTCTCTGCAGTGAAAACCCAAGGGGACCCGCAGGAGGACACACGCAGACTGCACACACAAATCAGCATGAACAATCGCTAAATAATTGCATTACTTTCAGTCGGCGCACACACACAAAAGAACAGAGAAGTCCCTCCTCTCCAATTTAGTGCCAAAACTGTCACTTCAAAAGCAAATTCCTCCTCAACGGCATCTCCTACCTCTCTCTCTCTCACACGTAATAAGGATCTCATCTGGAAAACTGAAAAATGCCTTCATTATACTGCAGACATGATTGGACTGGTGACAATGACAAGCCAAAGAAGAGTTGTATTCCCGTTGCGGCTTTTCAAAATGAGAATTTCGAAACTTCTGGAAACGTATTTTTATCCTCGGTAGATGAAAATTGATAGGACAGCGAGAAATTGGGGCTTTGGTCTATGTTGGTTATTCTTTGGGATGACAAAATATGATATGAAAGGCTCGAACTTATAAAACTAACAGAAAAGGAAGAACATTTGAGTGTGGCAGAGTAGTTACTAGTACTGGTTGGTGCTGCAGACCTACTTCCTTTAGGTACTTTTTGCTGTAGAAAAGACAACACCTTCCATTTTGAGACAATATATTTAGTATCACTGTTATTTCTTTCTACATGAGTCTGCATGTCTAAAGCCCGTCACACACTACACGATCATTTGCACGGTTTAGGACCCGATTTGGTTCTCCCCAACTTCGGATCTTCGCATGCCATTTTTAATCCACTGCGCTCCCCGTGTGCGTTGTTTCAGTGCCACTCTGAGCTGCTCTGTTATACAGGGGCATCGGACTGGGGGGGGCCCAAGGCCCAGTGCAGGGAGGGGCCCCTCACAAAGTCTGTAATATGCATTTTTCATTAGACAACTTGTAGTGCGGGCCCACTAAGATGATTTATACAGGGCCCAGAATTTGGTGCTACACCCCTGCTGGCATATAACCACAAAACACCACCGCGGTAACAGACAATAAAACAGAGCGCCAGGGGCAGACGGAGGCGCAAGATACAAACTCAGGAAATGACTAAAATAATGAGACGACTTTATTACTCACCTCTGGTAAAGTTGTAAAGTTAAACTGCAGCATCCCTATTATCCAATAGAACTTGTCCTCTGCAAATGATGACACCCAGTCCACAAAACAGAGCTAGTAATCCAGTTTTCTTTGGGTTTTTTTTGTTTTTTAGATCCCACGCAGAGTCACGCAGCGAAGACCAGGCTGAAGCTGCTGCTACAGTAGACACGACTTCTGCGCATTAAAATAAATCATCTGAACTATCGCACCACATTTCACAAAAAATTATTCGACAGTTCTGACCCGCAGCCTTTGATAGGCTACGTGTAGTAGTAGCCTACGAGTTATTACTAAGACGGGTAATTACGGTAATACAAATGGTTAGAACTTCAATTGTGGGCAATTAGCAAATCGCCCAAAGATAAATATTAGTACAATAGATTTAACCAGGTCAAAGTAAAGATTCCAGTGTGGAGATGTTTATCGGCTCTTTAACAGCAGATTGTCTCTATTCATTTGGCCTAATTATCTACCCAAAGCCCAATTATGCTAATAGCCTATTGATTATGGATACTTAACATCTCTCTGGTTCAAACATCAGCGTTTGAGTGAACAGCAGCATTCCCACGTTTCCATTTATTTTCACTCTAGGTTTACACTTAATTTGCTACTCAACAGTGAAGCCTGACTGTTAATATGCTTTGAAATGCTAATCTGACGTGAGATTTTTGACAGGAGTAACTGTTGCTGCACCGGTGTAAATGAGCAATACCTAGTGACAAGCGTGTTTTTGTACTGCTGTTAGTCCCCCGCTGCATCCTGGGAAAAACGGCTTTGAAAAAGAGCGGGAAAATCAGAGGGAAATATTTCAAAGCAGCCAACTCTGCAGTAGGACTTTTTATCTGAAGCTTAATATTTACTTTTTGCACTTCTTGGACTAGTTTTTATTTCACACATGAAAACCTGGCTGCCTTTTAGACTGGACACAGAAGTTAAAAGTGGAATTTTGGAGAGTTTTAGACCTCCCCTCAGTCACCACTGGACCACAAACAGCAGTCTCTCTGGGTAAGTTACATTTTCTACAGTTAAGGCAATATATTCATTTGTCAGTTTTGTTAACATAGACTAGTGTCATTTTATAGTTTGGACCTTTTTTTATTTAATTCTCATGTGCAAAGTTGTGTAACTTGAGTTAACCTGCAAACTACTGTCTGGTCTACATGGAAGAAACACATATGTAGTAGGCCTATTGGCTAATGACCTATGTGCTTTGTAGGGCTGTATTTTCATTTTATTTTGTTCAGTTAGAGCCAGCATATATGTGTCCCTCCTCCCCACTCTCTGCTCCGGGAGCCGGGGGAGCAGGCTTCTTCACGTACCTGACATACGGCCCCACAAGAGGGAGAGCAGCACGGAGAGGAGCAGGGCAGGAACAGTAACAGTATGAACTCATTAGGCTTTATTAAATGGTATTTCAGAAACTAGTGCTTGCTTTTAGCCGTGAGCTAAAGGGAAGCTAACTTTCTGTTTGTCCTTATTTCAGCCGTTTCTACTCTTTATTAAATGGTATTTCAGAAACTAGTGCTTGCTTTTAGCCGTGAGCTAAAGGGAAGCTAACTTTCTGTTTGTCCTTATTTCAGCCTGTTTCTACTCAGTGTGTGGCAGTGCAGGGGACTGGGCTACACACCATGATGGACTTTGAGCTGGTAACAATGTGTTTGTGATGCTTTTTATTTTTAAATGTGACTATAAATAGTAATAGCACTGTTACTGCAGTTTGTCTTCAGTACTCACCTCCTCTCCCTGGTAATTAATACTGGACAGGATATCTTGGTGTTTTATTGTTCTTTTCCTACGTATCGTGGTCCTTGTATACATGACTAATTATCCCTGTTGGTTGTTGTAATAAATGGATTTTGGCTTGAAATATCTCGTTCTTGGTTTGTATGGGGCATATTCTGATAAAACACAGTATTTGAACAGTTAATATACAGTTGCATGGTGAAAATACAGTAATTTCTAAAGAAAATGATAAAAAGGACCTTGCTTGTACATAAAAATGTATATACACTCACGGTCTGCAGCTATAGACATCTATACTACTGCTTAATTACAATAACTTACAGGCAGCCTATTTGCCTGTAATTTACTGTTAATATACCCTTCCCGGTTTTACAGTGTAACAATAATGAAAAATTGATCAGGACTTGAATTGGAACTGCAGCATTGCTTTACAAAGTGATCACTTTGCATCAAAATGACACAATAATGAAAAATTGATCAGGACTTGAATTGAAACTGCAGCATTGCTTTACAAAGTGATCACATTGCATTCAAAATGACCCTCAAACATAACTATTTTGATTTGAACACATTTTATATGGTGACTTCATCTTTGTAAAAAAACCAAAAAAAAACCACATTCCTCTAGAGGACAGTTCTGCTTGAATGTTCACACACTCTCCTCACGCTGCAAAGACAGATGCTTACTGATCCAGAGCAGCCCTTCCTCCAGTGTGTTATATCTCGTGAACCCATGTCCAAAAAGAGTACCCCTCTAAGCTCTACAAAACCCTCATGTTTTTGAATAAAATACTCTCATTTTCCTCTGTTTCCTCTGATTACTTCAAATGTAGATTATGCTATTGTGACCTGCGTCTCTGTACTTTAAAATCAGTAGGCTCATGTTTACATATCAATATTCACTCTTCAGTTCCATCTTAAAATACCTTCCTAATCACAAAGCAGAAAAGGCTCCAAATAGATGCATTTTATTCCACAGTGGTCACGTTGCCAAAATTATGACTCATAATCTTGTCTTCTATTGTTTTACTAGGCCACAACAAACTCTTAAAAGAAAGCATCAATTTTCTAAAATAATACACTCAGTTGTATTTGTGTTGTGTTGTATTTTTGTTTCTCTGTATAAAATTAAGTCTACATCATTATATTTAACTGAGGCCCAACATCTAATTTGGATTCTGAAAGTATGAGTGAGAATCATTCTAGTCACCAAAATATAAGTATTTTTTAAATTATTTTGTAAAAGATTTAGGAAATAACTTCAGTTCTCCAGTGGCCTTCCTTTTCTGGCAACAAAGAATTCTATCTTTTAGCTCTGATCTGTTTAGCACATAGCGTCCGGTGCCTCTGGAATGCGTGCAACTCTTTTAGCTCTTCAGCTGCTGGTCCCCTCCGGCACAGCCTCTTTAGTCTCTTCTCCGCCCCTCTTCTCTCCCCTTGTCTTTTATTGAAACATAAGGCCTGATGTGGGGCTGCTTTACAGGAGGTTTGTGAGGGTCAGACTTTCCTCATGTGCATATATATGATCACAGTCACTGTCCTTGGGCCCGAGGCGGCGTATAGGGGGAAGTATACGGGAGCAGTAACCAGAAGATGATATGCTCAGAAAGAGATGTGCCGTAAAGAGCGGAAAGAGGTCAGCTTCTTCTTCTAGATGCAGTTTCTTTCATGATCAAATACTGTATTTGTTAACTAGCCAACAACTATTACAAAAGATGGAAGTAGATCATTTTAGGAGTTGAAGCTGTAATCTGCTAAATTCTCAGTGGCCATCTTAAAACTGGAACTTTAACTGTTACAAAATGTTAAGTGGACCCAAGAGCAGAACACAAATACAGGTAGAAGTCTTTACAATTTGATTTTACAGGTGCAGATCTGAGGAGAATTAGCTAGTGGCAGATAGGTAGCTGGGGGGGCAGGGGTCCAGGGGTGCAGCCAACAAATGGCCCAATTTAAGTTTTCAAGATTCAGTTCTTAAGGGAATACCAAACCTTTAGACCAGGAGCATAATCAGGAGCAAGGATGCAGTAGCGGTATGACCCACTCAAGCATCCTTCCAGATCTTAGGGTATCTGCAAAGATGAGCCTGCACAGAAGGAAGCTCCACCTCTTGAGGTAGCAAATATGCCAAAGAACATACATTCGAAACATGTCAAACCAGTTGCAGAACTTTTCATAGAACTGCGTGAATACTCCACCTAATGTAGATGAGAGCTTCAAGTGGACTGGTTTTGAACTGCCACACAGTGCAGGGCGGCCCTCAAGTCTTGGTTGGTATGCTCCACTTGACCATTAGTTTGAAAGTGGAAACCGGAGGAGAGCCCATCTTGGCAACAAGGGCATAACAGAAGGATTTCCAGACCTGAGAGATAAACTGAGGCCCTCTGTCCAAGACAATATCAGATGGAATTCCATGGAGACGCACAGCATGCTCAACTAGTAAGCTGGTCGTCTCAAATGACAAAGGTAGCTTTGGCAGGGTGACAAAGTGAGAGGCCTTAGAGAAAAGGTTCACAAAAGTTAATTTTACAGAGATTGGCAGACCTGTGACGACAGTCCAGGGCTATGTGTGACCAGGGGCATGATGGAACAGGCAGAGGGTGAAGCAGAACTGCGGGTGGCTGATGGGAGGCCTCGCTTTGGGCACAATCTGTGTAGACTGCTACATAGTCCTTGGTGTCTGCATCCAATGTGGGTCAACAGAAATGCTGCTTCAGGAGGTAAATAGTGCGTCCAACCCCAGCATGGCAGGTGAAAAGAGAGATATGGCCCCACTGAATAACCTGGGAACAGACAGACTCAGGCACAAACAAGCTTAGGAGGTCCATTAACAATCAGGGTGCAGCTGCTGAGCCTCTTTGACAATGGACTCCCACTCAACTGCTGCCACGATGAATTCAGGGGGAAGGATGGTATCTGGAGCCTCTGGTGCATCTGCTGGAGAAAGAGCATCAGGTTTAACATTCCAGGCACCTGGACAGTAAGACAGAGTGAAGTTAAACTGCCTGAAGAAGAGGGCCCAACGAGCTTGCTGTAGATTATGGCGTTTGGCTGGACTTGGACTTGACTGGATGTAGGCCAGGTTCTTATAATCAGATCAAACCAAAAAAGGATGAGTTGTCCCCTCCAGCCAGTGTATCCATTCTAGTAATCTCTGCAAAACTTGATGAACATGCATTGTGTGTTCTTCTGGAGAACAAGAAAAAAATCAGAATATCGTCCAATTAGACAAACACAAACTTGTATGACCTTGGTCAGTCCAAATGGTATTACCAAGTATTCAAGATGGTCCAAGGGTGTATAAAAGGCTGTCTTCCATTCATCGGCCTCACATATCCGGACAAGATAATAAACATTCCTAAGATCAAGCTTGGTAAACACTGTGGCACCAAGAAGGAGTTTAAAAGCAGAACTGATGAGTGGTAGAGGACAGTGTAGAGGCGACTGGTGGGGAGAGTTGTACCAGGTAGGAGGTCAATGGCACAGTCATATGTCCCATGTGGAGGCAATGTCAGTGCCTTCTCCTTACTGAAAACATCCCAAAGATCATGGTAAGCCTCAGAAACCAGAGGCAAATCAAGCAACTCAGGGGGTTTGAGAGTGACATCTGTAGGTGGAAGAGCAGAATGCAAACATGAGACATGACAATTGGAGCTCCAACTTAAGATTTTGCAAAACAACACGTCCAAGTGTGGGTTATGGTGCCTGAGCTAAGGTAATTCTAACACAATAGGTGAGTTAGGCGAGGAAATCAGGTTAAAGCTTATTTTCTCTCTGTGGTTGCCGGGCAGCATTCATTTAACAGGCTCTATACAATGAATTACCTTAGCTAGAGGTCTTCCATATAAGGCATTGGCAACCAGAGGCCTTTGTGGAGGGTTGGTCTTCAGGCTTACTTCATGTGCAAGATTAATATCCATGAAATTACTTTCAGTACCAGAATCAATAAGGACTGATACAAGTACAGAAAAAGTCTCTTTAGAATTAAGACAGAGAGTGACAGGAAGTTGTATTCGCTGTGGAGTCTCTGAACCTGAGTGGGTTTGGCTCACCAGTGCCCCCACATTCACTAGTGAGCTCCTCCTTTTGACCAAACGGGGCAATTGGCTAGAAAGTGACCAGTTTGTCCACAGTAAATGCACTCACCAGCTTTGATTCATCTGAGGTGTTTGCGAAAGATGAGTTCTTCCTAACTACATAGGCTCCACATCAGGGGTACCAGTAATTGCACCAGATTCAAGGGCAAAACTTTAGAGGTTAAACTCTAAAGGGTGTTGAAACTCAGCCAGTGCTCAGAGGTGGAAGACCAGCGGGGTGAAGATCGTGGCTAGGCTCTCTCTTTGCAGCGTTCACGGAGGCGGTTATCCAAGTTAATAGCTGCAGAGATGAGGGACTCGAGATTGTTATATTCATCTTTCAATGCTAGTACATCCTTGAGTTGCTAATTTTTTATACTCTGGAGGGCCACACTATCCCAAACGGCCTCTGCAGCTAGAGTCCTGAAGTCTACAGAATAATCAGCACTATGAGAGTGCTGGCAGAGTGTTAACCCAAGATAACGTGTAATAATAAATAATAAATGCTATTTTGGAGCTGTCTGTAGCATATCACCAGGATAATGTTCAGGGTCAGAAACATGTAACTCACAGTACTAAAGATCAGGTGGTGCAGGAGGTGAGGCCCGCTACGTCAAAGCAGGAACCTGTGGTGATTGAGCAGCAGCAAACTGGGTGAAAACAGTGCTAAGACTAGCCAACATGGTCTCAGTGTGACTCATCTGAGCGGTGAAAGCTTGCTGGTTATTGGCAATTTCCTTGAGTTGAATGTCGTGCCTCCCAAGTAATTGCCTGATTGGAGACAGCTCGGGACAGAGCATTCGGTTCTGGCTGGAGCAGAGGTTCTTGATCTACTGTGATCAGAGGGTTTGGATCATCTGTGTCCATGTTTTGGCCAGTTTGTACAGTTGCAAAATGGTAAGTTGACCCAAGAGCAGAAAACAAACACAGGTAGAAGTCTTTACAATTTTATTTTACAGGTGCAGATCTGGGGAATATTAAGTAGCAGGTATGTAGATGGGGAGCCAGGGTTCCAGGGGACTAGATCGCTGGGTGCCAGGGGAGCTGAGCCAGAAGAGCAGGTAGAATGGACCGGTGATGACGCTGTTGATGAAGTGATGAACTGGCGAGGAATGGCACCTGAACCAGGGTGTAAGTAGACAGGAATGGGAGGCTCCGCCCAGGTGAGTAGACACAGGAGAGGGAGGGGGAGAGGAGAGAGACGGGAATCCAAACATTAACGGTTTAATATCAGCTCCAACCAATATGCTACTGTTGAGCCACTGGGAAATACACTTCACACATCTTGCAAATTTTGAATGTGAGTGAGAGAGGCCATTGGCATAGAACAGCAGCCACATCTCTGTCTGTTCGCCCTGCTGTGTTTATGAAAGTTGCTTGCCACCCCTGAAATTTATCTAGGTTTTACGACACAACCTGACACATATTGGTATAAACCTGCTATTCTTTCATTGCCACAGCAGTGACATTTGCAGTAAATACCTCAGTGTGAGTAACATATACCTTTTAGCAGCCGTCACGCCTCTGGTATTTCCACTGAAAATACCTGCCCTCAGGTGGTTCATTCCCTCTGTCACTTCAGGCGACTGTATTTATCTGCTATTCTCTAAGTCTGGCTTTTGCAAAACACTCTCCTAAAAAGGGCTTAGTAAAGCAGTGGTGGTAATCAGACAGAATAGAAAATGGGAAGGCAGTAGAAATCTAAAAGTAACAGCAATGCAGCGTCCCAAAGAAACTTCAAATGAGAAAACCAATTACTTGCAATATTTCTCTTCTAAATGAAAGATGGAAAGGGACAATCTGAGCTTCAAAACTCAACAGTGTCAAAATAGCAATTTCTGACTCAAGTTGGAACTCTGCAAGTGGTAGCTATCTGAGTAAACATGCACACGCTTCATCTTCACAGAAATGTCATCACACCTGACAAGCCCACATTCTTTATAGGACTAAAGAGACCCGAGGCTTATGGGTATCAGAAAAGGACATTCAGTGGTCTATATGTCAGCCATTTTTAGATCATGATGGGGGGGAGCATGTTTTGCAATTTCTTCCAAAACAACATGGGCATTTCAACTGGGAGTAGAAATTATAGCTGACTTCATGTATAAGTATATTTAATTTTGAGACACAGAAGTCACTAAAACTTTTACCATGATAGTTCAAATTCCCAAAGTAGGATCAAAGGGGCCTGGCTCTATAACAGGCAGCAGTAAATATAAAAAGAGGGATTCTGGGTAAATCTTCACACCCTAGGAACAAAATTAATTCAAATTGTGCCCTGTTTACACACACCCACGCACTCGCCTCAACCGCTGTGTTTTTAATTATGGCTCCCATGTTGCATTGCATTACTGCGAGCCTCTAAAAGCACATCTCACATCTTTCTCGCATAAAACCCCACATAAAGAGCGAGCAGTATTTTACGGTGACACTTTTACAACCCGCCCGTGGACACACACTCCAACATGGCCGTCTTACCGGAGTGAAGTTCATGACTTTGAGGATCCAGATGGTCAGGGCCAGGTTGACGATCATGGTGACGAGGAGGAGCAGGATGAAGAAGTATAAGCACCTTTTCCTCCAGCCGTAGATGCCCACCGTAGGGTACACCTGCGTCCCGCACACCGACGCCCCCCGCTGGTGGAGGGGGTTGGGCTGCGCTGCCAGGATGTACTGCTCCTGCGTCATCTGGGGAAAAAAGAATATTCATTAGATTCAAATGCATTTCTATTCAAATTCAGTTAAACAAGAAAAAAAAACAAAACAAACTTTATCTGTCCCAGAGGAGCAATTCAGTAGGCGTGTTATTAGGTATACTTTTTTAATTTTGTGGATGGATTTGATGCATTTGATTTCAGTGCAGAATGTTAACTATTGGTGGAAACTAGGCCTGTCACGATAACAAATTTTGAAGTTCGATATATTGCTGAAGTAAATACAGATGATAAATGATAATATTGAAACTAATTTAAGCCACTGACACAACCCAAGAGCAGATTTACACCACAAAAACTTTTCTAAATTTACAATATAAAAGAAAAATCATGAGCTGCAATAAATAAATAGTAGAATGTAACATTTTAGCACTTTGCATCTGTAATGAGTCATAGTCAAGTTATTTATTTGACCTTTGAAGGCTTAAATCTTATCATATAGCCAAAAAATAAACAAAACTTTCCCAGTACACATGATAAATATTGATCCCAAAAAAATGTTGTTCTAGCTTTCATATATTGAACGATAAGTCGATATAGTAATTACCGTGACAGGCCTAGTGGAAACAAATAAACCTTTGCTTAGGCAGGGACGTGCCCGAAACCATTGAGGGTCCAGATGCTGGTGCCACCTTAACCAGGTCCACCTCCACGTGGATTTCAAGAACAGTTCATTCTTAACAGTAGATTTTACTCACAAAGCTATAATGGAACTTGCAGAGACACTCTTTGTTCCAGTTTCTCCACAAGTGATATCAAGGGTCCTTGACTGATCACTTGACGCTTGCTAAAGTACTGCCTTTGCAAAGCCACAGCATAAGAATCGCTTCTACATCTTAATAAGTTTTTAATGTTTTGTGTTGGAAATAATGTTGTTACAGAGAGTTGCACATCTGACACATTGACAAAAAGAGACTCAACTTTACAGAAAGTGCGTGTTTCACCCAACAATAAGGGCATTTAAGGTAGTGGTCACTTATAGACACAAACAAAAGACTAAAGAAGAAATTTGTAGAAGAAATAAAACAACTGGAATGACTGTGGATCTGTTACTGCCAACACCGAGGAACACAGCGCTCTACCAGGTCTTTTTTTTTTTTTTTTTTCCTTTTTAATCACTGTCATTTGAAATTTTATCTTGATATCTCCCTTCTTGTTCATTTTTTCGCTTGAGCTCACCTCTCTTACTCTTTCTTTACCTCTTCCCTTCAACTTGAACATGCTTTAGCTACACACACACACGCACACACACGCACACACACGCACACATACGCTACACATAAACATTCACTCATGGTTTATTTTTTTTGTCTCAGCTACAAACTGTTTCATTATGTCTTCTGTCTTCTATTTAATAATCTATTTGAACCAGTGTGTCTTGTTATTAATATGTCTTGGACCTACAATCTTGTATTTAAAAATGCTTAACTTGTATGTGTGTCTGGCTCAAAAAAAAAAAAAAACAGACACAAACAGAAAAAGATAAATTGATAATTTAGGTAAAATTAAAATTCATAACGACACAAAAGTACCAGGAGAAAACATCTCCAAACTGCGTCAACTTCAAACGCAGTTATTCAAATCCGAAGCTGAGTTTCAGAAGCGTTCGCCCCTCTACCACTTCCGATGATAAGAAAGATAATTTTACCCAACAGCCTTACAGAGAAATAGAAAACAAGATGAATCTAGCGATAAAGAGGAGTTAGAGTGAGGCTGAAGCTGCGGGAGAGTGCCGAGAAGGACTGACCAAACTGATAAAAGCAGATGTGGTTGGAGCGCTGGAGTCGAGTGTGCGTCGTCACGGTGACAGATGCAAGCGACAGAGACAGAAAGGGGCCAGATAAGCAGCAGCGGTGGACTCCATGTTTGTGCGAGCTCAGAGTCATTGGTGGCGGCAGATACGCACACTAGCCAAAAGGCACTACTCTATCTGTCCATCTTCGTCCACTATCTCCGACTATCACTCCTTCCACTTCTTTCAGCACTCCCTAATTCACTCCCTATCTGCCTCGTGCACCCTGTTCCCTCTTTATCGGCCCTTCACTCTCGCCCACATTATGGCTTTATTTGCTGAGGCTGCATGACCTTAATGGCTCTTTGATTGTTAAGTTTCTTTCTGGATCTCACCCTCTTGTTGCAACAGTTGCCAAAGTTGACACCGCAAAAGAAAAAATTTGAAAACAAAAATTGCTTGGTGTGCAAAAAGTCCAAACTCAGAGCTAGAGAGTTTATTAGTTTTTTGGGTGGGAAGATAGAACCTACCACTTACCTGTGATAAGTGTGTCTGCAGGGTTCAGTAACTTCCAGTCCAAGGTCTTATTCTATTATAGATATACTATGAAACAATGAAAAAAAACCACAATGCAACTTTTATGAGGGCTTTTCAAGGATAGGAAATGGCCTATAGAGAATGTACATTTTTCCATTGAAGGAATCAGACGGTGCACTCTTATATCTTTCTTTCCCAGGCAGCATAAATATTTGAACTTGTCCTTTGTATTTTTAATGCCACATATTATCTAGTCAAAGATTCACCAGTCTGACATGTTCCTTGTGTAAAACATGAAAAGATAAATTGGAAAATTTCATGCTACTTCAACGCGGTCGTTTAAAGTGACAAAACAAAAAGTACTCCAACCAAAATAATAAGCAGCTTTGTAATATTTCTGCATAACAACAGGGGCAATGTGTTCACCAGATCCCCTGACTTTTTTTTTTCTTTCATTTTTGCAAACATTCACTTTCCTAATCTGCCCTGTCTCTAGGAAGATGCTATTAAAAACTATAACTATTCAATAATGGGTGTTTTTATTGCTCAAAAACAACTTGACAATCTTCCTGTGAATCTTACTCGCCTCTCCACAGATCTGACCTGTAACTTGGCCTGATGGATTCAACTGCTTGTCCATGGAGACACTGTGGAACATTCCAGGCAAAGCTGTAACATCTCCATGGAGACAAGCAGGTGCGACACCCCGGCAGAAAAGCTACATAGTGCTCCTTTAAACAAGTAAGGGGAGTCAACCCATATCTAAAGTGCTGTTATTGTTGCTATTTTAACAAATCAATATTGGTGATATAAACAAAATACTTCTCTGTGTTGAACTACTTCTGCATGTACTTTCTCTCGCACCATTATGTGTTGAATCGTAACTGTATTTTATTTCTATGGGGTATTAAGCGCTAACACATAATGTATTTAGATCACCATGTTAACATTTATTGTATTGGAAATGCTATATTCGCAGTAAACAACGTATTAACATATTTTATAAGTCTCACTTTCATTTTTCACACTTTGAGTCTCCCCTCCCTTTGCTCTCCGTGCTAAGTCACTCATTCACTCCCCTTCAGAGCGCCATCACAACACAATCAGCCGCATCCCGCTAATGAAACTACTGCACATCGCATCAGGTTTGTCAAGTTGCTGTGTACAGTTTTGTATCATGCTTTTGTTTGTTTTGTTTGTCGTGTGGGAGCACGGGTGACGTAGGCTTGTGTGCGGAGCGTTGCATAGAATCTTACAGCTAACCGTAAGCAGGGTTCGAGCAGGGCCGCATGGATGACATCAAAAACCACTTCAGGCATGTTTTTGACGAGGGAAAATCATTATAACATGGTAAGAAGCTAAACAAAAAAAAATCTATTTTGCATAGTACCCCCGCTTTAAATATTGTAATATTATGTGAAAGGCAGAAAATGGAGTGAAGTTTTACTGTTTGTGAAGTGGCAAACGTGAGAGCCGCATTTTGTCTTTTTCACAGAGATGGAAAACTCTGCATCTGCTGCTGCATCTGCTCAGGCGGCGCAGACCCACTGAGCATGAATCAATGGCAAAACATTGGCACGAGCTGCTAATCATGTGCCGCTGAAGTTAATACATTCAGATAATGGGATTCACAGACAGGCCGGATTATACAGCAGCCCTCCATATACACTTCTATGGAACAAGGCGAGCTGAAAAATCACCCCCCCAAAAATGACTTGGTTTTTGGGTCATGTGTGTTGTTTACTGAAAACCTACCCGGAGAATGGTCACTCGGTGGTGCTCAGTTACCAGATAACAAGTCTAAATAAGGATAATGTTGGTTTTGAGTAGTTTGGGGTCTAAGAAAAGGCCTACGTAGTTACTGGAAAAGCATAGTAAGGAAGTCAGTTAGTGTTAGTGACATTTGTATTCTAATTAAAAACACTCCTTCACAGCTTCTGCCCAATTAGTCATCAAAACGTACTACAAAATCTGTAAAAAAACGTATTAATGTGCAATTTTAATGATATATTTAAGATAAGACAGGATCTGTAATGAATCCAAGCATAAGCCTGACGATCCTTTCCCTCTTCCCCCTTCTTCTTTATCTCTCTATCTAATGTATTTCACAGATAAAAGTGACAGCAAAAGCATCAATCAATCCAATGGTGCACCTTTGCCGCCTGCAGGGCTCTGTGCACCCTGACCCCACTATATTAACATAATAACGTCCCGGTAGTCATAAAAAAGACCTGTATATTGCCATGGTTACTGTTTCAAGAGTCAGCTCAGAAACCAGTCTTAGAAGCATCGCAAGGCTTTTGTGTTTTTTTAGAAAGTTGCATAACCGCAGTTGCATTATGGGCCTCAGTTATCATTCCAGGCATTAAACTGCGAGTATAAACTTAAAAATAGCTTGTGTAATTTGTGTGATTTACCACTGGGAAGTGTGTGTATTATTTCTGCTGCAAAACTGACATATAAATGAGAGTATTGAGCGAATGCAAAAGTTTCGTGCCTCTGGGCTATTGAATTGTTGAAGTGTTGTGTTGTGCAAATTAACGTTTGCCTTTACTTCCAAACATTTTCACATATCATTTGGATTAAGGAGCGTCTGACAGGGACCTGTGAAAACTTATAACAGCAGGTTAACCAGCGTTATCCTTTCCGATTTGGACTTAAACTCGGTATGATGGATAGCGGAAATACAGGCACGAAAACGCCAGGGTCTGCGGCATCAGAGCAGTGCAGGGACAGGGACGCACATCGCGGCTCATTCAGCATCCCTATACGCCGCGGATGGACCCCGCAGTCTGCGCTTTAGGACATGGGACTGATGCGTTAAAAGCCCAGTGTGATGGACAGCTGCTGTGGAACGCTCCGGTTCAGTGGAAGACTTGTGGGAGTCAGGGCCAAAGCGTCGCAGGTAAAGAGTTTATATTTTATTACTGCTGCTTTGAAAACATGTTATTATCTCATCTGTCCTTGTGGGTCGTTTTAAAGCGTTTAAAATCAATATCAAATGCTCTATAGGGGCACAAAGGCAGCATCTATTCTGTGCAAGTTTACACCTGTCTTTCCAGCGTACTATATTATCACAGTTTTTGCTCTCGTAGTTTTAATAAATCTGGCAGCACTCGTTAAACAACTTCATTTACGTTTCCTCCGTTCACTCATAGGACCAAAACTGCGCTGCGTCTTTAGCATGGTTAGCTGTTTAGCACGTGAGCAAACGTTTGATAAATGAATCTTAAGTTACTCAATATGACAAGCAATAACATCACACATAATGGTTCTGACTCCCCTTTTGGGTATTGTTATTTTGACATATTTAATTGCTAATGCCAGTTTCTAAGACATGTGGTTGATTTAGCTGATCTGACTATAGAGATTAGAAATACTTTCATGTCCTTCGTGTGTTTCATGTGCTGAGTGCTCAAGTGAACTCTTTAGAAAAACAAACAGGGACAAAAATCAATAAAATACACTCAGACCCTTTAGACTTTGCATCATCTACTTTAACAAGCAACAAAACGAAACACATTTCTTTGAGGAGAAGCAATAACACAACATGAGAACACTGGAGAAATAATGGCAGTTTCATTTAAAGTCAAAAATGAAAATCCATTATTTCAGATAGGTCCCTTATGTGCAGTATATGTAGGACCGTGTATATGGAACAACATAGAGGAATGAAGTGAGCCTCTCTGAACAAGTTCTGTCGTTGTGTCCTTATCCAAGACACTTCATCCACCTTGCCTAGTATGAAGTCGGAGGGAGTCGATAGAGTAGATTGGCAGCCTCGCTTCTGTCAGTCTAACCCAGGGCAGCTTACCCCCTATGGAGTGATTGAATAACGACTCCAGTTTAGCACTTTGAGAGGCTTTGACGAGCTCGCCCCAAACACGTAATGAAAGGTGCAACGTTTGTGGGATCAAAAGTTTGAATATTTCTTTCAAAAACAAAGAGTCTTCCATAGAGTCGTTTAGTCGCCTGCCCTCCATATGAAATCAGGACAGCAGCAAATTCTAGAACGTGAACACAACCTTAAATATGTTGTAATGATCTGATATTTTGTGTTTGGTTCAGAGTTGACGCCTTTTGTCGTTCTTGTAACTGTTTGTTTTGTCGCTAATGTAACTGCTTTGTATGTGAACACTCGGTTGCTATGCCGACAAGTTGACGTGAAGCTTCTGTTCGTCAGTTACTGGTCTGTTTCGGAGACTGGCTCTAGTGAGTTGAGACAGCTGTTGTTTTGTTTTTGTTTTTGCCGTGGGTTACGGCCTACAGTAGCCGTTGTGTTCAGCAAATAAACAACCAGAAGAAATTTGGAGTGTTTACTTACATCGGAACGCTACAATATCTGGAAATATATTTGGAAAAAGACCTCAAAATGTTGCAAATAACAGAAAGCTGAAATGCATGAACAGACTGTCACGGTGCTCATTTTCCTTGAGTCGTTTCGTTACCCTAAACCTGTATCTCCTTCCTCTTGTGCATATTTACCCTGTGTTCTCCTCTGCCCTATGTTGGTCCATTGTCAGTGTTATGTTTTGTAAGTCGCCATTTTGGATTTTTGCGTTTGGTTTTACTTCTGGTGGTAAGATGTTCATTAAAGAACGTTTCAAGCGCAGTCCTGCATTTTGGGTCCTCCCTCTGTTTAAAACGTGACACAGAACTGGATTTAATAAACTCATCATTCCACAGCTCCAGTCAAAGTGCGACGAAGCTACAGACATACAGACATCCAGCGTAAGGAACAATGGCAGGGATTTGATCACGCCTGTCCTCTGCGCTCAAATGTAACTCGGCTCTGCGCACGTGTGACTCTGGAAGGACAATCTATACATCGGAGCAGATTCATGTTGACGGACAGCGTGATTAAGACCGCGAGCGCTAACAGCTGTGCATGTGTGGACCCTGATAATGCGTGTGACGCCTGACAGGTACACCAGACTGGATTGGCTGTTGGATGCACAAGCGTGTAACGATAAGCCCGAAAAAAATCAGACGGCTTAAGATTTTCTTCTCCCGCTGCGATCGGTACAAAATTGTAATTAGTATTCATGTAGTCAGCGCTGCTTCTATATGTGAAGCGCTAAAGGCGAGCGATGTATCTGTCAGCCCGCACCCCTCTCATCTGCTTATACTTAATCAATAGTGCTGCTTCTTTCAATATGGCTCCTCTTCACGTGGCCTTGACATTTTCTCTCCGGGGTGCTGCCTATCGGGGGCTTTAATGCAGCAGCGATACGCCTACAACTTTATGTTTTAGAATAGATCTCACTTTTGACCTCCATTGGCCAAATAGGGTCATATTATAATGGAATAATTTAAGATGAAATCAAATGGATTCACCCCTTCACACACCAGTGTACGCAAACACTGGTCGTAAGGTGGATTAAGTGTCTTGCCCAAGGACATATCGACAGCATTCATCTGTGGGAGCTGGAACCTAACTGCCAACCTGTGGGTCAGTGGATCTCGCCGCTCTACCCGTGATGTTTTTGTGGAGAGCGCGATTCGAACCGCCAACCTTCAGATCAGAGGACAAACACTGACTGTCGTCTTATTATCATTTATATTTGACTACTATTATTCATTATTTTATGTAGCACCATTTCGCCAAAGTAAATTCCGAGTTTGCGAGTCTGACACTGCCAATAAAGCCTTTTCTTTGCGATGGATTCTATTATAATTCTAAATATCCATGGGATTCGAGCTGTGGCGATGGCTCTCTGTCGCTACAGCAGTTACGAAATGCAAATCAAAATATTCTGTCTTTTGAGTGAGGAATAGCCTTCACAAAGTCCTTTAAAACAGGAAATAAATAGTCATTTGCCTGAAACTCATGAACAGGTTTTTGTAGTATACATTTACAGAACACATTTCTCATGAATGGTAAATGGGCACATTTTTATACAGCTCTTTTCCACTTTCAAGGCACTCAAAGCGTTTTACGTCAAGGAACCACTCACCTATTCACGCGCACATTCATACGCCAGCGTACGCAGACACTGGGGGTGAGGTGAGTTAAGTGTCTTGCCCGAGGACACAACGACAGCGTTCATCTGCGGGAACTGGATCTGACCGCTCAACCAACGATGTTTATGTCAAGAGATTCAAACCGCCAACCTTCGGATCATATACGATTGTTTTTTTGTTGTTGTTGTTGTCATAGACCTACTTGGAAAAAACATCAGACAACCCCCGGACACTTACAAAATCCTAATAATTTAACTATTAACAATTTAACTTAAGTCATCAGATGGAAATTACGCTGAGGTCTTCATCTTCTATCTTACAGTTCCAATCTTGGCATATTTCTAGAAGACGATGTACAGTTCTTGCCTCCTCCTTCCTGCCACGGCTTCCTCCTTCCATTTACTGTTAATGACCTATAATCTGTACTTCTGATGCGCTCTCATTTACAGTAAGTCGCTGCTCTTGTGCTGGGGAAGACTAAATCCTTCAAATAGTACTTTAGTTTTTCCCCTTCATTCGGTATCACCTCTCATTGCTTTTTTTCCCTGAGTCTGCTTCATATTGAGCAATGCACTTCACAGCAGCTGTCAATCATAAAAAAGCACTTATGGAGAAGACTTCAAAGTGATTGACACACCAAATGTTTGTGTCGATGGGTTAGAGTGAAGGTTGCTAGCAGTATTAATATTTCCTGATTATTTTTCTGAGTTTAAAGCAAGGCCCCTATACAGCAGTGATTCCCAAACTGGCCGTCCCCAAAGTTTCACCTCAGAGTTAAAAGAAAGAAACCAAACTTGAATTTACATCGTTACCATAATAAAAGCCAAAAGTAAATTGAACGATAACATATTTAGATAATGATATTACATTATTGTTCTATTGAAAACTTCAATTCTGAGCTAAAACGGCTTAATAATAGAAAAAGGTCCATTGGTTTCTTGTTCCAAACTGCAGAACTGATACTGCCTCTTCAAAATAAAACTCACAGTAGCAAGAATCAGTTGAAAAATGACATAACATTTTGGAGCCCTACAAGTCTGACCAGATGTCAGCACTTTTTTGAATAATCACAAGAGAGTGGGGAGAGATAGGAGGTAGGGGAAAACAGAAAATTAGGACAATACAGGATTAGTCAAACATGCATGAATCAACTGGAATAAAACTCTGAGTAGGTTTATGATGAAGGTCGACTGTTATATCATGGTTAAAAGCTCATAAAAGTCAATTTTACATAATATGTCCCCTTTAAACTTATTATACTTCTATTTTTCACTGTACGTGTTTGTCTCAAAATGCTTTAGATCAGGGGGGCCCAAAGTATTCTCCAGAGCGGGCCACAATGGAGACGCATTAGCGGGTCGAGGGCCAAACCTAATCACAGTTTGCACATAAAAATATTCTTCTGCAAACACATGTATAATCAAATTTACTTTTAAAATTAGGAAATATACAGGATTGGCCTCCTTCCCATCTCCCGACAGCCGTTTCATTACAAAACTGAATCAAAACAGATTATTCTTAAAATCTCAGAGCCCCCTTGTGGGCCAAATTAGACCCCCCGGTGGGCCACTTTGGGGAGCCCTGGTTTAAATTAATATTTTAGTTCAATTGCAGACTTCTAGTAAACGCATTAAGCATATCCCTCTCAAATTATATGTAATCATGTACCTTTTATTGATTTTTCCAAGCAAATTCTCAAAGCAATTCTGGCCTAGCTTCTTCTGGTGTAAATATATGCCTCCTATAGACATAAAATTACTGTTATATTCCCTTAGAGCACAACACAATGCAACTGTTTGTTATAATGTACATTCTCACTGTTCTATTGTCCCGTGTGAAGCCATGCGTGGGACAGACAACGGCACAGCACCTTTCACTGTTGAATATTTACACACAATACAAACCGCGGCGTGTTAGCATTTACTTTGTAGTGACCAGGCTACAACACTAAGCTAACAGAACCGTGTGTGCTCTCAGCCCTCCGTAGGTTTGTTGGTACGGACAGGCTGCCATTCCTCTCTGTCACTGTGGCCATTCAGGTGTTCAGTCACTAGATAGATCCTCTCTCGCACGGTCGCCGCACACACAAATGTACAGACGCACAAAAGAGAAAACAAGAACACGCATGGGCTGAAAATCACAAAATCACGCCTCAGCTCCACGGGCAGTACTGTATCTGGCTCGGGCTTTTCATAGCAGATTTACAAAGGAAAGTATGAAGAAAGGTAACAAAGCAGCTAAAAGTGACCATTTGATTTTATGTTGCTATAAAAGTGACGATAACAACGGTCCAATGAGGTTCATCTGGTCTTCTGTTAATTTATTTTAATAGATTCTTTTTTCAGACCAAGGTTTAGTTTGTTTTCATACCAGAGTGGTCAGGTGGTGTTGCTGTGACGTGTCCGGTCAGCTGATTTAAACAGGTTCTGGCGCTGTCTTCCTACCGGTGGAGGCAGGACGACAGCGC